>CM056059.1:269110518-269380518 GCA_029574335.1 Rana kukunoris | reverse complement strand
CGCACCATTGGGGCCATTGATTGCACACATGTGGCACTACGGCCCCCCCGTGACCCAGAGCACATATTTCGCAATCGTAAGCATTGGCATTCCATCAACGTACAGGTGATAGCCGATGCCCAATGCCTCATATGGCACATCCGTGCCAAACCCCCCCGGTCCAGCCATGACGGCTACATATACCGTCAAAGCAACATCCTAACAGAATTCGAACAGAACGTGTATGGGGACAGCTGGTTGGTTTGGTGAGTGACATGGGAGTCAGGCATGACTGTCCAACCCCATGATGCAGACATCACAAGGGGCACATGCACGGCTAACAACTCCTCCTGTCTTTTCCCTTCCAGGTAAACGCGGCCAGGGCCGTCTTTACTATAGGGCAAACAGGGGCAGCTGCCCAGGGCCTGTCACTGTTGGGGCCCAAAGAACCCCCCCAGGGCCCCAGATGGCAACCCCCCTTTTTTTATTTAAAAAAAAACTTGTTTTATAAAAGAAAAAAGTTTTTTATATATATATTTTTATATATATATATATTATAAATGTTATTATTAATAAAGAACGAAAGAACGGAGAGGTCTTTTTTTATTTCTTTTTATATATATATATAAATATATATATATTATTATATATATATATATATATATATATATATATATATTTATTTTTAATAAAAAGGCTCAGAGGTCCTCAGGGCCCCATGTGGCAAACACCCTTTTTTTATTTTTTTTTTATAAATGTTTATTTTTTTATTTTTGTTTATATATTTTTTTTATTAAAGGGCCCAGGGGTCCCCAGGGCCCTGGATGGCAACCCCCCTTTTTTTTTTTAAATGTTTATTTTTAATATATATTTTTTGTAATTTATTTTTATAAAAAAAAAAAATATATTAAAAGGGCCCAGAGGTCCCCAGATGGCAACCCTCTTTTTAAAAAAAAAAATATATTTTTTATATTTATTTTTTATATTTTTTATTATATTTTTTATTTTATTTCCATTTAGGTTCAGGGGTCTAGTTCAGGTGTCCCAGCGGCCCGGATGGCTACAGCTTCTCAATTTCAGGCGGCAGCACCCCCCAGGTTCTCTGCTCCAGGGGGCCCATGCCTGAAGCTGTGTAAGGGGCCCCATCAAGCCCCTGTTAAGCCACTGTGCTGCCCACAAATCAGGGCTGAAAAATCATCAGCGGCACGCAGCCAGTGACAGTACTGCTTCCCTTCCCAGTGTTTTAAAATGTACAGCACCCCTGGCTTCCCTTTAGACGTGCACTTCTCTCCCTTCCTGCCATTGGGTGCTGCTTGTATATAAAAGTGAATTAGAATGTGATTGTCAGGACCGGGTTTTGAACCTGGGACCTCAGCTGTGTCTGGCAGTGAGCCTTCTCACTGAGCCTATCTGGGATGCTGGACACAGCTCCCTGTCTGTTCTGCTGGACAAACCCATCTGATCCATTGCACCTTTCTGCCTTGTGTCTTAATTTGTCTTGAACCTTGAACCCCTTGCTCCTCCCACGAACTTCCTGATATAAGCCATGTCGCTGCACTTCCTCCTTGCCAGGTTATTGTGCCTTCCCAGCCAGTGCCTTGCAATTTGTCTGCTCTGCTACCATTGTATCTGCAACCACCTGTGTTTGACCTTCGGCCTGTTCCTGGACTTCTTTACTGCCTGATCCTAATCTGCTACCGTCTGTGTTTGACCCTTGGCCTGTTCTTTGACTGCTCTTCTGCTTGATCCCAGCCTGCAGCCGCTCGTGATTGATCCCTTGGCTTGTTTTCTTACCACGCTACTGTTACTCCTTGTCTGCTTATCCGCTATTGGACCCCGGCTTGCTCACACCCTGGTGGGGCAAACTTGAGGACCGCGACCTGGTACTAGCTTGCAGCTAAATCTATCTCCACCATCAGGAGCTCTAGGGAAAACCAGCTAGTACTTAGATTCCGCACCTCAAGGAAGCCTGTGTTATCTGCCAGAAGTGACTGCCTGTTCTGCCACTGCTATTGCAATTGGCCTCTGAGCCTGACACCTGATCGTGACAGTGATTTTATAACATCCCCAGTTTGCTCTTCCGAGCTGACTTCTTCATGTCCTGCTCCTCAAGGTATGTCACTGTTTGCTAATCTATATTGTAAAATAGAAGTTTTCTGTAGAGTGTGCCCAAAGTCTTTATATTTGATGATTCACTGCAGGTCTGGTCAGTGTTTTTTTAAAAGTTCCTGTATTTTACACATGGCATGGGATGGGGTCACAAGCATCGTCTGTCCATTCTGCTTTAGCACCATGGGACCCCCATGCCGTGTGTAAAATAGAGGAACTCTTTAAATCACAGACCAGACCTGCAGTCCAGGCTGAGTAAGGCCCAGAGCACATGGCATTACTACTGTCTATTTAACTGCTTGATGGACTTATTTTGGGCCTGGCTGGTTCACATATATGTGTTTTTGGCGGCCCACATTTGCGCAGGCACAGCAGCCCATTCATTTGAATGGGCCGCCATGCCTGCATTTCCTGCAAAGAAAAGTGCATGCCTCATGTAATAGGCTGCGCACACGGAACACCTATGCCCATCAAGCAATGAAATACAGCACTGTCTGTCCATTCTGCTGTCTGCTGTGACTTATCTGCAGTTCCCGCACTGTCAAACTTTCTGCATTTTTAGACGTTTAGGTCACGCTTTTAAAAACAGTGCGTTTGTGTGTGCAAGAACTGCAGGTAAGTAGCATGGTGCAAAAGCAGAATGGATTTCAAGGCAACTGTATTTTTAAAATGCTGAATGCACCTTTTTTCTGCAGGAAACAAAGGCATGGCAGCCCATTCAAATCAATGGGCTGCTGTGCTTGCACAAATGAGGGCTGCTAAAAAAACACATACATGTGAACCAGCCAGGCCCAAAATAATCTGGAGGGGGGCCCCAAAAAAAATGTTTGCCCAGGGCCCAAACCATATTAAAGACGGCCCTGAATGCGGCATATGCCCTTGGGCCCCATCTCATGATTCTATTCCTGGATCCCTAAACCAGAGGAGAGAGAAGATACAATGAAGGACATATAAGTACCCGTGCAGTGGTGGAGCGCACATTTGGCCTCCTGAAGTCCCGTTTCCGATGCCTGGATAAGTCCGGGGGTACCATGTTGTATTCCCCAAACTTTGTGTGTCAGATCATCGGTGCATGTTGCATTCTGCACAACTATGCCATGAGAAAGGGCTTGCAGATTGACACACGTGATGACCTGACCCCCGAACTACACAGCCCCCCCCTGCCAGAGGCGACCCCATCTGCGACCCCATCTGCTGAGGGAAGAGCAGTCAGGAGGGTCCCCATGGTAGGCTTCTTTGCCCGTTAAACACACACATTCATCATGGCACATGGACAATGCACGCATTCACACCACTGTGGTCCCTAGATCACACACACCACATCCACATCACATTGGATTAGCCCAAGTCCAACATGCAGGACTTGGGAGCAAAAAAACGCTGGCATCAAGGCCCCAATGATGTCGCTGTCCATTCATACGACCTTCACAAGGTCGTGGGAATAACTTCTCCACCACGACCGAGGGTGACACCCCTTACTGGCAGGAGTGCCACCCCCACATTCACACACCAGTCACACTGTAGCCTGCACTCCTCACCGTGTGCAGATACTACCAAAATAAAAACACTCATAACCTGAGTATAACATAAAAGAAAAACTCATAACCTGAGTATAACATAAAAGAAAAAAAAAAAATCAGAGTCAAGAAAAAAATGGCACTCATCTGCCCTGACGTGGGCTTCTCCTAGTGCCCTGGCCCCCGGGTCCATAACTGCCTGGGGGGAGCCACAGGTAGGGGGGTTGGGCATCAGGAGGTGGGGGGGTTGGGCATCAGGAGGTGGAGGCGCATCCCCTGAAGCCTCCCTGGCTGGCTGCCCTCCAAAGCCAGGGCAATGCGGGTGAGGATGGCATTAGTCTCTGCAAGCATCACCCTGGTCTGCCTCCCCTCCTCCACGACGGCCTCTGCCAGGCTCCCCAGGCTGGTGACTATAGCAGCTGAATTGCAGCTCAGATCTTGGAGGCTGTCCAGAAGCTGCGATGAAGGTGCCAGGCTGTCAGCCAGATGCCGTATATGGACTGACACGTCACCCACATGGCGGGTCTGCCGGGCCTGATCCCTGGCAAGGGTTTCCTGGAGGGCCTCAGGAACACCCCTTGTTTTATGAGTTGCCTTCCGGGGACCAGAAGAGGCTTGGGGCCGTGGGTACGGGGAGGCCCTTGAGGGGCTTTCCCTGATGGGGGAGGCCCTTGAGGGGCTTTCCCTGATGGGGGAGGCCCTTGAGGGGCTTTCCCTGATGGGGGAGGCCCTTGAGGGAGTTCCCCTGATGGGGGAGGAGGGTGAGGGAGTTTCCCTGATGGGGAAGGAGGATTGGGAGGGCACAGGGATGGTTGGATCCTCCACTAGGTAGACCGTTCCCTCGAGGTCCCCGTGCTCCTCCACTACTTCCTCCAGAGGAGAGGTGTGGGCACTACTCTCTGGTGATGGTGGGGGTCGCCCAGCAGCAGCCGACGATGGCCCAGCTCCCTCCTGCACATCTGTAGATGACACAAAAGATGCACATGTTGGTGGACCCACACACTTGTCACATGTTCCCTTCCCCTCCCCCCACATGCTACACACCAGATAGTAGATAAAACACACTTGCCTGTCCTCAAGGACTGGTCGCCGGAGTCATACGCCCTCCACCGCCTCACGCTGCAGGCATTGCGCTATCTGCTCCTCCTTCCGGGGTCAACTGCACAGGACATGCTGGCCCTCCTCCCGTGCCCCTGACATGAATACTAATCTGGGCCAGCTTTTCCTTCACCCTCCGCCGCATGTCATTTATCTTTTTTTGTATATCTTGTGGGCGCCTCTCCGCAATGCCCACAGCACTGACCCGCACACTCGGCTCCCTCAGGATCTCTTGCTTCCTGGCCTTGCTGGTCTGCAGACTGAGGGCACCATGGAGGTATTTATGCCATGCCATGCACAAGGATCTCCCTCTCCCTCATGGAGAAATGTTTCTTCCTTCTGTCTTTTGGGGCAGCAGCCATGGCAATACAAAAGTACCTTCCCTAGGGGGGGGGGGGGGGGAGAAGCATGTACTTTTGCGCATGTCTGGGTCTATTTATAGGCTGCGGTTAAGCCGGTTGGGCGGCGTTGCTCTGGAAGCTGGGCTGGCGTTAGTTGTGAGCATGCGCACAAGGGAACAAATGTACTGCGCATGCTCCGTTCATGATACGCCGGCCAGAAATCCACGTTCTGAACATCATTTGCATACGATCACACCCACTTACAGTTAAGCCGACGAAATTAACTTACACCGGCACAAAGTTAGGCGCAAGTGCTGCATTAATACTGTACTTGCCTCTCTGAGTTATGTCGGCGTAGCGCTAATGAGATGCGCTACGCCTGCATAAGTATGCGCCAATCTACCTGAATCTAGCCCATAATAGTTAACTGATTCCTTTTAAAAATAGATAAAAATCAATCATATAATGTGCCTGCACTTTCAGTTTCGTTTTTGCTGTTTCCTGTCTCTCTGATGTACAAAGTCAGAGAGCCAATAGAGGGCAGTGATGGTTTGTAAAACAGAACTGGATTGGTGCTGAGGGGTTTTACACACACCTCCTTGATTAGTGACCACAGTGAGAAATCTCCCAGTACTGTGGTTATCATAAAACAGACAACCAGGAAGTGTTCAGAACAGAGAGGAATTACAGCAACATCAAAGCAAAAACGAACAATGAGGACATGAAAACGGCACTGCATTAAGGTAAAGGAAGCTATTTAGCTAAAAAAAAAAATATTTTAGTGACTCTGGCTCTGAAACTCAAAGGGTTCAAATCATTATCTCTCTACTACAGGGTGACTCTTAGGCGGTGTACACATGACCGAGAAACTCATCGGGCGAAACTAATCGTTCCGCCCGTCGAGTTCCTAGTTAGGCTTGTCGAGAAACTCGACAGGCTTGCTTTGCGTACACACGTTAAAGACCAAATATCGTCGTTCTCAAACGCGGTCACGTTCACCACGTATGACAGCACTATAAAGGGGAAGTGTTTACGCGTGTTAGTAAAAGTTTGGTGAGTGACGATTTGCGCTTTTTAGTCTTCGTGCTTTCAGATCGATCTCTGCCGTTCAGTTTGTACTTGTGGGTTCATATCTTGGCTATTGGGACGTGCGGTCAGGTCGTATTGTTTTACATTGCGGTCCTGTCCGCGCGTTTTTGATTTTCTGGTCGTTCTTCATAGGTCTTGCTATTCTTCAGTGCGGTCTGTTTAGTGCAATTCTGATTAGACTTTTGTTTCTAGCCTTGTATCCATGTTGCAGGCACCTCGTCGGCGAGCTTGTGCTGTGCGTGCGATGTCTATAGGTCTATTGCTTTTAGACCTAGATGACGAGTCCATGAACAGGGTGAGGAGGCGTTCATGGATCAAGAATTGGTTGCTCCGTAGGAACCAATTCTCTCATATGCCTTTTCTGCGGGAGCTTTAGGAAAATAATCCTGATGATTACAGGAATTTCCTGAGGATGTCGGATCCAGTTTTCCAGCACCTGTTGGCTTTGGTGTCCCCCTATATTACCAGGCAGGACACTGTTATGCGGGAGGCTATTGGTGCTGAGCAGAGGCTAGTTGCCACGTTACGTTATCTGGCAACTGGGAGAACCCTTTAGGATTTAAAGTTCTCTACAGGCATCTCCCCACCCCCCCGCCCCCAGGCTCTGGGCCTTATTATTCCTGATACCTGCTCTGCTATCATCCAGGTTCTGCAGGAGGAATATATGAGGGTAAGTTTTCTCCTTTAACCCCTTCCATACAGGGCATTTTCACCCCCTTCCTGCCCAGACCAATTTTTAGTTTTCAGCGCTGTTGCACTTTGAATGACAATTGCGTGGTCAGGCAATACTGTACCCAAATTAAATCATTATGTTTTTTTCCCCACACAAATAGAGCTTTCGTTTGGTGGTATTTGATCATCTCTGCGGTTTTTATTTTTTGCGCTATAAACAAAAGAAGAGCGACAATTTTAAAAAAAACACAATATTTTTTCCTTTTTATTTAATACATCTCACAATATTTTTTTTAAAAAAAACTTTTTTTTCCCTCAGTTTAGACCGATATATTTTTGGTAAAAAAACCCGGCAATAATCGTATATTGATTTGCGCAAAAGTTATAGCGTCTACAAAATAGGTGATAGATTTATGGCATTTTTATTTAATTTTTTTTTACTAGTAATGGCGGGGATCTGCGTGTTTTTTTTTTTTTTTTTTTTTTTTTTTTTTTTTTTTTTTTGTGACCGTGACGTTGCGGCGGACATATCGGACACTTTTGACACGTTTTTGGGACCGTTCACATTTACACAGCGATTATTGCTATAAAACTGCACTAATTACTGTGTAAATGTGACTGGCAGGGAAGGGGTTAACACTAGGGGGCGCTGAAGGGGTTAAAATGATTCCTAAAGTATGTTCTAACTGTAGGGGGACTCACAGGGGGAGGAGATCGATGTGTGTTCCTCTGTACTGGGAACACACATCAGTCTCCTCACCGCTGACAGGAGGTGGATCTGTGTGTTTACACACACAGATCCACACTCCTGCCGTGATTTCCGGAAATCGCGGGTGATGCCACGGGCGCGCGCGCGCGCCCTAGAACGCCGTGAAGACAGGACGTTGTGCAACATCCTGTCTCATCGGCAAGGGGATCACCATGACGTGATTCCCCTATAGGCCGGTATGGAAGTGGTTAATATCCCATTTTATGTATATAATGTATGCTAATGTATTGTAGTTATCTCCTCCTTCCCTAATTACCATGTTTGGAATATGCTGTGAATGTCCCATTTGCCCCCATGCATGCTGTAAACTTTAATGATGCCCCTTTTTTGGCCTACATGCCTATTTCCCTTCACTTATCTCCCCAGCATGCTGTCCTGGGCCCAAACACACCTAGCCTAGTCACTTCCCAATGTATTGTGTTATATCCATTGTAATGTTCGCCCCACTCCCCTCCAAAATGTGTATTAAAAGTCTATGTACACCATTTTTTTGGGGGGGATTTTTTTAGGACTCCCAAACTCATCTAGCCCCACACAAAACTTGAGCACTGGCCCATCAGAGGGGGTGTTTAATGTGATAATTGACTAAATCTATTTAGGTATAATTAATAATATGCTACTTCAAAGAAATGTTAGAATGCTTATAATGTCTTTGTATAATCTGCTTGCAAGGTTTTGTGGATAATTAATTCATTTTTCTTTTTTCTTCCACAGCTTCCGTCCATGCCACAGAAGTGGCAGTCTGTGGCCATGGACTTCCAGAGCCAGTGGAACTTCCCCAACTGCGGGGGAGCCTTCGACGGGAAGCACGTCTGCATCGTGCCTCCACCCCGTTCTGGTTCCCAGTTCTACAATTATAAGGGGTTCAACAGTATTGTGCTGATGGCGGTGTCAGCACAGTACGAATTTTTTTTTGTGGATGTCGGGATGAATGGATGGATTACGGATGGGGGAGCCTTCAGGCAGACCGAGTTTACGCTTCGCCTTCAAGAGGAGGATCTGTCATTGCCACCGGATGACCAGAATGTGGAAGGCCTGCCGTTTGTTTTTGGCAGATGAAGCGTTTGCCCTGGGACCCCATCTTCTGAGGCCATTCCCTCAGCGCACCCTCACCCCAGAGAGGAGAGTGTTCAACTATCGGCTGGCCAGTGCCCGGAGAGTGGAGAACGCCTTCGGGATAATGGCCAGCCGGTTCTGCCTCTTTTTCAATCCATATGGCGGAGTATACGTGGAATTTTATTATCTTTGCCTGCTGCGTTCTCCATAACTTTTTGCAGAGACAATCTCCTACTTATCTGGCCCCGGTTGGGCCAGAGGCTGTCCTTTTTAACACTGAGGAATCTTTGCAGAGCCTTGAAGCTGGCCATCCAGGATTGCCCCCCCAGAGTGCCCGTGAAGTCAGTGACAAATATCTAAATTACTTCATGGGTAGGGGGGCCATACCATCCCAATTAAATCGGCATTTCTTTGTTTGAAAAAAGTAAAAAACGTTGATAAAAACTTTTTATGTCTCTTGTGTTGATTTTCGCTGTTTACTATTTTTTCAAATTGTTGTACATGTAGTGTCAAGTGTATTTTCCTTATCAACTCTCCAACATTTCCCAGGTGACTTCAAAACAAATCACATGTAAAGTTATCTGTACTTTAAAGCGGAGGTTCACCCTAAATATAAGATCTCCCATGTGATCCAGCATACTGGCGTCAGCGCCAGTATGCTGTTTTTTTTTTTTAATCGCACACTTACTGTATTATGCCGGAATTTCATTTTTTTTTTCCCCCGCGGTGGACGGCTCTAGTATTGCTCGTCACATCTTCCTAAAATACCCGATATGGACTCGGGTAATCTCGGCGAAAATGCGGCGCCTGCGCACAGACCTAGGAGCTGACTGCGCAGGCGCCGTATTTCTCCGAGTCCTATTTCGGAGGGCGTGACGCGCCATAGCTGTAGGACTCGGAGAAATACGGCGCCTGCGCAGTCAGCTCCTAGGTCTGTGCGCAGGCGCCGCATTTTCGCCGAGATTACCCGAGTCCATATCGGGTATTTTCGGAAGATGTGACGCGCTATACTGGCGCCGTCCACCACGGGGGAAAAAAAAGAAATTCCGGCATAATACAGTAAGTGATGGATTAAAAAAAAAAAAAAACAGCATACTGGCGCTGACGCCAGTATGCTGGATCACATGGGAGATCTTATATTTAGGGTGAAATACCGCTTTAAGCAAAACCCCACACACTTTTTTTCAATATCCAAATATCTTTATTCACACAATCATGTTCTTAAACTAACAATTTCACTTATTTTTTGTTTTTATTATTACAACAATATAATCAAATTTTTTGGTGTTTTTTTTATTAGAAAAATACAATTTAGTTTTACTTTTTTTTTTTTTTTTTTATTAGAAATATATATATATATATGTAATTTTTTGGATTAGTAAAAATTTAGAACCCACAAAATCAAACGCTCCCCAGAACATCAATTATATTTTTTAGTTTCATTTCCACCCTTCTTGTCCTTTTGGTTTATATCCCTGTTCGCCCGTTTGAATGTCTTCAATTTCCTCCCTGCATGCCTGGACATCAGAAATCATGAGATGAGCACTGAAAGAATCAAAGCCGCCACCAGCTCCTGAAATGTGGGACCAAACCATGTATTAAAATTATGCAGGCCTACATCTAGATTAGCTGAAGCTGGTCATCATCACCATCCCTCGGGGGTGTGGCTTGGGTGCTGACTTGCTGCTCCTATAATGTTGAAACTTCATGCCGCACTACGAGAATGAAGAAAATGTAAACATGATTTTAAAAGCTTATAGAGGTCTGAAAGAGGAAGATGATTCACTTTAGACAATTTGTGGGACTATTGATGTTTTTAACAACCCCTCTGGGCAGAACACAGGATTCTAGGCATTCCCAAAGATCATTCATTTCTTGTACCTTTGTTATAGTTTGAAACATTGTAGGCAAACCAAGTTTACACTGGATCACCTCACCTCTGTGTGAACCCATAAATGGGTTATTCTTGTGGCCAACAATTCTGCAAATGAGTCCACATGTGTCACCAACTGATGAGCAGACTCTCCTTTTACAGTATATTGGGCCAGATTCAGGTAGATGAGAGTATCTTTCCTCTGGAGTAACGCTTCTCATTTACGTTACTCTGAAGACCCTTTCAGCGCAAGTCCTGTAATTCACATAGCAGTTGCGCGTAAACTTGCGCCAGAGTAACGATAATGCGCTGGCGTAACCCGACGCAAGTGGAAGTGGGTGTGATCATATGTAAATGATGGGCGGAGGCCGGCGCAGAGGCTTACGTTCAGCGCATCATCCACGGAGCATGCGCAGTGAGTGCGGCTCCCCTCGCCCCCTTGTGCGCATGCTCACAACTTCCGTCGGCACCACTTCCTGGGAAACGTCAGCGCAATGCGTTCCGCTGGGCGCTTAAAAGCGCTGGCGGAAACGCCATTCCGGCGCAAAAGTAGTTCCGTTTCCCCCCACCCCAGGGAAGATACTTTTGCTCTGTAATGGCTGCTCCCGCTACCCCCAGAGAGAGGAGGAACCTCAATTTTAATACCCAGGAGGTCTCTGTCATTATCTCTGCTATGGAGACGGAGAATGAATTTCTCCATGGCAAAAAAAGCCGCAAGACCAGCCGGGAGAGGAAGCAGGGCATCCTGGAGTCGATTGCTGCCAGGGTCAATGTCCTGGGCTACTCCACCCGGACTGCTGGGGACATACAAAAGAAAATCAATGACCTGCGGCGCAAGGTGAGGGACAAGGTGGCCTCCATCAGGAGGTATGAGAGGGGCACAGGTGGTGGTCCCCCATGTCCTGTCACCCTGACCGCAGAGGAGGAGGTGGTTGCTCGCTGCCTGGAGAGGGAGCAGGTGGAGGGGGTCGCAGGCTATGACTCCGTGGAGGAAGGCACAAGGACAGGTAAGTGTTTTATAATCCCCTATTTGATGTTTTGCATTTGGGGGGGGGGGGGGGGACATGTGCCAAGTGTGTGGGACCACCAACATGTGTCTGCTTTGTGTCATCCACAGATGACGGAGCTGGGCCATCATCTGTCAGCCTGCATTCCACCCCATCCCCCCCACGCCATCATGTGCCCGAGCCACTGGGTGGTGAAGAGGTTGTTGAGGAGGAGAGTGGCCACACCACACCTGCCGAGGTGGTTGTGGAAGATCCTGCTGTGGCAGAGCAGGACTTTTCATTAGTCTTGTCTGTCTCCTCCCCTTCTCCTGGCCCGTCTGTCGTCCCCTCCCCCATCCTTGGAAGCCCCTCAAGGGCGACACCTTCCACCCGAGGACATCCATCTTCGGGCCCCAGGAAGGCGACCCAGAAGACCAGGGGGGTGTCTGATGGTGTCCAGGACCAGTTGGCGAGGGATCACGCCAGACAGACAGAACAAATGGGGGCCATAGCGGACCACTTGCAGAAAGTGTCTGACAGCCTGGGCTCCGTTGCCAACCTCAGCAACGCAGTGCAGGATGTCAGCTCTAACTGCGCTGCAGTGGTCACCACTTTGGGGGAGGTGCAGGGGGATATCCAGCACCTTACTGCAGCCGTCCAGGCCAACACTGCTGCCATCCATGGGAACAGTGCTGCCATCCGGGAGCAGGGGAGGCTGAGTCGGCGGGCCCAGCATTACCAGATGACCCGTCAGCTCCGGATGCAGGCCCAGACGAACACATACCTTGGACGGATAGCCAGGGCCTTGGAGGGCACGCAGGCCACACCTGCCAGGAGTGGCCCACCTGGGGATCAGCCACCTCCAGATGCCCCCCCACCCACTCCATCCAGGCAGCTGCGGAGCCAGAGAGGGGCCCCAGAAGAAGCCCCCGGCATCCCCGATGAGGCCTTTTTTTTGTTGCTGGTTTTATATTATTATTTTTGACATACTCAGGTCATGAGTTTATTTTTTATTTTTCTCAGGTTATGAGATTATTTTTCTTTTATTGATCAGGATATGATCTTTCTAATTTATTTTTGTACTGCACACGGTCAGGAGTGCAGGGGACAGTGTGAATGAATGTGTGTGTGAATGTGAGAGGGTGGCACTCCTGAAAGTAAGGGGTGTCACCCTCGGCCGTGGTGGTGAAGTTAACCCCACGGCTGAATGAATGATGTGTGAAAGGTGTGTGAATGGACAGTGACATCATTGGGGCCTTGACGCGGCGTTACTGCTCCCAACTCCTACATGCTGGACTTGGGCTAATCCAATGCGATGTGCATGTGTTGTGTGTGATCTAGGGACATCAGTGGTGTACATGCGTGCATTGTCTGTGTAATTAATGTTTGGGGTTAGTGTCCAAAGATGCCTACGGCGAGGACCCTCCTGACTGCTCTTCCATCAGCAGACTGGGTGTCCTCTGGCAGGGGGGGACTGTGTGGGTCGGGGGTCAGGTCATCACGTATGTCAATATGCAGGCCTTTTTTCATAGCAAAGTTATGTAGTATGCAACATGCACCGATGATCTGACACACAAAGGTAGGGGAATACAATAGGGCCCCCCCAGACTTATCCAGGCAGCGGAAACGGGACTTCAGGAGCCCAAATGTTTGCTCAACCACTGCACGGGTTTTGATATGTGCTTCATTGTATTTTCTCTCTCCTCTGGTTTGGGGGTTCCGGAAAGGAGTCATTAGATGGGGTCCCAGTGCATATGCAGAGTCACCTGTAAGGTAAAAGACAGGAGAATGTTAGTCATGCATGTGCGATTTCTGTTGTGCATGACGGGAGGGGATAGTCATGCCTGCCACCCATGTCACTCACCAACCAGCCAGCTGTCCCCATACATGTTCTGGTTAAATTCTGCTGGGATGGGGCTCTGACGGTATATGAAACTGTCATGGCTGGACCCGGGGTGTTTGGCACGGACGTGCCATATGAGGCGTTGGGCATCGGCTATCACCTGTACGTTGATGGAGTGCCAATGCTTCCGATTGCGGTATATGTGCTCTGTGGCACTGGGGGGCTGTAGGGCCACATGTGTGCAATCAATGGCCCCCACAGTGCGTGGGAATCTGGCAATGTTGTAGAAATCTGTCATTGCCTTCTGCCGCAGCTCCTCAGTGGTGGGTCTGATGAACTGGTTGGACATGCGTCTGAGGATTGCAGGGACAACCTGGTGCACACATCTGCTTATGGAGGATTGTGACATCCCAGCCACCACTCCACTTGTACGCTGGAATGATCCACTTGCAAGGAAATGGAGTGTTGCCAGGACCTTCACCAGTGGCTGCACTGCTTGTGATCGGTGTGTCTTGCTGGTGATGTCATCCTGCAGGGTTGTGGTTAGTTCAAGTATTGCATCTGGGCTGAATCTGAAGAGGCGATACACCTCCTCATCCCCCATGCCAAAGAGGTTCATACGAGTGCGGTATATCCTCTCACGTGCCCGCCTTCTTGGTTCCAGGGGACCCATCAGTAGTTCTAGGACCACGAGTGCCCCTGGCATGTTGGCACACAGAGGTGTTGTCCTTGCAAGTGGGGGTGCTCAGCAAGCTCCTATCGTCGGTAACGCTGCTGTAGCTGCTCTCCTGCTGACCTGTGACCGTCTGGAGTAAAGATAAAGCAGCCTTTTGTAGAAATAACTTTGCGCTGGACGGATCAGATACGCGCGGCGCATGTAGCCAGCGTATGGTGCTAATCCGTTCGTGAATTGGGAAATCTCCCTCATTTGCATATTTGCAGGGGAAATCAATGGGCGCGACTGATGCGCCCAGCGAAAATAAACGCTGACGATACTCTGGCGTCGGAACGTTCCGCCGGTCGCAAATGAGCCGTTATTGGGCGCATCTAGTTTGGTGGGTACGGGCACATAGAAACGTTGGCGCATCAGCACAGTTACGCGGCGCATATCCAAATACTCCAGCGCAAGTGTTCGTGAATCTGGCCCATTGTCTTTTTTTACAGTAATATAATTTATTTAACCACTTAAGGACCGCCTACTGCACATTTACGTCGGCAGAATGGCACGGCTGGGCACATCAACGTATATATACGTTGGTTCTAGTACCCAGCCGTGGGTCACAGGTGCGCCCGGAATCGCGGGACTTGCGGACCCGATCGCCGCTGCAGTGCGGCGATAGGTCCCCGGAGCTGAAGAACGGGGAGAGCCGTGTGTAAACATGGCTTCCCCGTGCTTCACTGTGGCCGCAGCATCGATCACGTCATCCCTGTTATAGGGGGATGTGATACATGATGTCACACCTACAGCCACACCCCCTACAGTTGTAAACACACACAGGGAACACTCAAATTCTACAGCGCCCCCTTGTGGTTAACTCCCAAACTGCAACTGTAATTTTCACAGTAAACAATGCAATTTAAATGCATTATTTGCTGTGAAAATGACAATTGTCCCAAAAATGTGTCAAAATTGCCCGAAGTGTCCGCCATAATGTCACAGTCACGAAAAAAATCGCTGATCGCCGCTATTAGTAGTAAAAATTTTTTTTTTATAAAAATGCAATAAAACTATCCCTTATTTTTTAAACGCTATAAATTTTGCGAAAACCAACCGATAAACGCTTATTGCGATTTTTTTATTTTTTTGAGGAAAACATTTTTTTTAAATTTATTTTGGGGGGATATTTATTATAGCAAAAAGTAAAAAATATTGCATTTTTTTCAAAATTGTCGCTCTATATTTGTTTATAGCGCAAAAAATAAAAACCGCAGAGGTAATCAAATACCACCAAAAGAAAGCTCTTTTGGTGAAAAAAGGACGCCGATTTTGTTTGGGAGCCACGTCGCACGACCGCGCAATTGTCAGTTAGTTAGTTAGTGCCGAATCGCAAAAAGGGGCAAGGTCCTTTACCTGCATTTTGGTCTGGGTCTTAAGTGGTTAACACATCAACATTAATTGCACAATTGATCTCACTTTAAAATAAAAAAAAGGTCACAAGTTTCATGGTTGTGGGCACAATATTTGGTTCCCAATGAACGACGACTTTTACGACTAATTCTTGGGCCCAAAAACATGAAATACATACAGTACAACCTGAAAGAAAAAGCACATGGCGCCAAAATAAAAGACCAAAAAAATTATACATGAAAATTACTTACTTCTTCTAATAACTCTCCTGATCCTGCTCATTGTGTCTGGCTCCCACAGCTTCAGGTCCGACCACCTTTTTCTCATTTGTTCTTTGGTTCTTTTGACACCAAATTTGCGATGGAGACTCCTCCTCACCTTCTCCATGATCTCTGCCTTGACCTTATTGGGGTACTTATGAGGTCCATGCCTCCCATCATAGTCCTCTGCTTGGAAGATGAGGACCATCTCCACCATTTCTTCAAACCTCCTGTTGGTGGCCTTATATCTCCTTCTCCTGGAGATCTCTCCTTCCGCCTGGCCTAGCTCTCGTTGTGCGTCCATATTTCTAATAGCATGTGCTCCCCGATAAAAATAAAAAAATGAAAAGGGGCGGGGAAAGGACTACACCGAACGTCAGGGGTGTGGAAACGTGCGGAGCGTCGCACATGCACGTGTATAAAGGGATACCACGTGAGTGAAAGGGGCGTTCCCAGTTTATGGAAGACGGCGGAGATAACGATCGGGTTCGACGACGGTATGTAACTACATTTTAAAGGTTATTAATGATGGAATGAGTTGGTGGGCTACATACGTATGGTGATTGTAACGGTCCCCTCCGTTTACGACCTTCCATCCACCCACGACAAGCTTATCCGACACACTGCGACAATCCTGCATACCCGATCCATATCCATTTCCCAGAATAATATGAGACTTCGCTCTGTACTCTCTGGTTTCAAAATGAATGAACACTTTATTGGTTTCTTAGCTGGCTTATATATCTAGTACAGCATGTTGAAGTTAATCACAGGACAATGCAATCTCCACCCCCCTATTGACACACTATGGCTAATTCTCTAGCAGACATTTCGTCACCGATACTGATGAGATCTATCACATTCCAAAATACAATTACACAATGCCTTGACCTCAATCCACATAGCTAGACAGACGTACTGTCTCTAAAGGGTCTTGACATCTGGGCATCAATAGGCTTTAAACCGTGTTATCAGACATTTGAAAGGTCTAGCAGCAGACCTGAATTAACACCTTTATACAATGAAATGTCTTTCACAAGCCAGGTCACTTAGCATTTTAAAAGCAGATGTCTAGTAGGAACACCTTTCAAAAGCATGTGTGCCAACATTGAATAGCCAACAACCTGTGATATCTCAAGACATCCTGCAAACATGAAAAATGTCCCATCTCATGTAATACATGAATTATGATTTTATTAGCCACCTTACGCCTACAAGGGCACAGGGTGGACTTAGACCCAGGAGTTATTAGTGTCCCTGCCACAGGAGTATCTCTCATCCTTCCAAAGTCTCTGGTTGTCACGGTTCATTCCATTACATCTCTCCCCTTTCGGTGGGAGACAGACACAGGAGGGAACTCCAAACGCGTTGACTCCAAAGTCAGTCAGTAGTTCCAGTCCTTCAATGCTGGTATCCATACCGTACCCCAAATAAATGGCTCCAAACTGAGCATTACTCACCCCGCCAACCTCTGCCTCTCTCAGAGAACACGCCTGCCGCTGGGGAGAGGCCTGGACTGGCCCTTCTCCCTGGAGTCCTTTCAGCCGCTGGAGATAACGCATGGTGGCTGGGCTCAGTCCATCATGCTGTTGGGGGTCTGGGCCAACTGCCCCCCCCTTCCTGGGGTATACCAGTGGAGACTTAAGTCCCATCCACTGGTGCTAGGTGAAAACCCCCCCGGTGCTTGCAAAGCAAAGCCGACCTCCTTCTGTCCCAGTGCCGCACCATTTTCTGGGGTTGTGTCAGTGGAGACTGAAGTCCCATCCACTACCCCAGGAACCCCCTCTTCCTTTAGTGGAGAGCAGAGGCCCGGGGCACTCTGCTCTGTTGCCAGCTCTTCCGCTGGGTTGCTGTGAGTGGAGACCACAGTCCCATCCACTATCACAGGGTCCCCCTCTTCTGTTAGTGAGGAGCAGAAGCCCATGACACTCTGCTCTGTGGCAAGCTCTTCATTTGGTGCTGCTGTGACTTCTGCTGCTGCAGAACCTCTTTGCAGTAGCAAATATGCATTCAGAGCCGCTATAACTCGGTCCCTTATCTCCGGTGGAGGGTTAGGACCATAATGTGCCAGTCTTATGTTAACAGCCTGATCAAAACTTGCTTCTTCGGGTGTCCTGTCTGTTACGCCGGGCCTTTTAGCTCTATCCATTTCGACAAGTTCTGCGATAATGTCCCTTTTCTTACGGTTGCTGGCCAGTCTGCCCCGGCTCTCCAGTAAGTCCATGAGGGAAGAGAGCTTCATCCGTTCATACACCGTCTCCATTGTCATGTGCCCTTGTAGCCGTCCTTCTGAAGATGGAATCATCCCACCGCTGCCACCAATGTAACGGTCACCACCGTTTACGACCTTCCATCCACCCATGACAAGCTTATCCGACACATTGCGACAATCCTGCATACCCGATCCATATCCATTTCCCAGAATAAGACGGGATTTCGCTCTGTTCTCTCTGGTTTCTAAATGAATGAACACTTTATTGGTTTTCTCTAGTACAGCATGTTAAAGTTAATCACAGGACAATGCAATCTCCACCCCCCTATTTACACACTAGGGCTAATTCTCTAGCGGACATTTCGGCACCGATACTGACGAGATCTATCACATTCCAAAATACAATTGCACAATGCCTTGACCTCAATCCACATAGCTAGACAGACGTACTGTCTCTAAAGGGTCTTGACATCTGGGCATCAATAGGCTTTAAACCGTGTTATCAGACATTTGAAAGGTCTAGCAGCAGACCTGAATTAACACCTTTATACAATGAAATGTCTTTCACAAGCCAGGTCACTTAGCATTTTAAAAGCAGATGTCTAGTAGGAACACCTTTCAAAAGCATGTGTGCCAACATTGAATAGCCAACAACCTGTGATATCTCAAGACATCCTGCAAACATGAATTATTATTAATGTCCCATCTCATGTAATACATGAATTATGATTTTATTAGCCACCTTACGCCTACAAGGGCACAGGGTGGACTTAGACCCAGGAGTTATTAGTGTCCCTGGCACAGGAGTATCTCTCGTCCTTCCAAAGTCTCTGGTTGTCACGGTTCATTCCATTGCAGTGATAATCTAGGAGAAAGTTACAATAAACATTTTAGGAAATGGCCATCTATAGTGCTGTCGTATGTAACTGCGTTTAGCTACAGCATTTTGCTCAAACTATGCTGTGTGGGCAATGTCGTTTCTCAGATGTATTTGGAAAACACGTGGTTTAATACATGTTGAAAATGGTCGCTTTTAAGTCTTGCCCAAACTAGATCGTAGTGCTTTTCTAACGTTTCATCCACAAATGAGTGAGGGATCTAAGCCTCATTACACACAACTTGTCACCTTTTTCATATGAACTGACCAACACATGATATGCTAATTCCTCCTTGTCGTTTGCATGACGAAAGAGAAGGGACGGGGAAACATAGAATTCATAATCATGGGCAGGAAGACGTGTGCGGAGTGTATATAGTGCTCGAACACACGTGTCGTACGTCCGACCGGGGTGCGGAAGGAAGACGATTGAACGACAAGCGTGTAGGTAGGCTTTGAACTAGGGAAAGCAGTGGCCTATTCAGGAAAGACAGACGTTTAAGGGCTAGATGTTGATAAAGAGTACTCGAGTTTCAAGACTGTGGATTGACATTATTGTATTTTCATTTGTTTTTGTCTGGCAGAAATTTAACCAAAAAGATTTTTTGGAAGTCTTTATTGACAAGTGGAGGGAGCAGCCAGTTCTGTGGGCCACAAAAGACCTGAGGTCCAGGAACAAAGATCTGAGGAAAGCAGCACTGGAGAGCCTGCTCCCACTTGTGCGCAGTTAGGTGGGGCCTGATGTGACTGCTGAGCAGTTGGAGGTCAGAATTGGGACATTGAGAGGCATCTACAGGAAGGAACTCATCAAGGTCTTGAATTCGATGAGGTCTGGAGCTGGAGCAGGGCAGGTATATGTACCAAAGTTGTGGTACTACAACAGACTGTCCTTTCTGGATGACCACCTGGAAGTAAGGGAGTCACTTTCCAGCCTTCCCCCCAGAAGACAGAGTGCAAGAGGGAGGTTCAGACTTCCCTGCAGCCTTCTCTCCAGCCAACCTGATGCTTCTCCGGTAGATGAGCCCTCTCAGCAGCCTTTCATCCTGGAGAAAGAGCCTGATTTGTCTGTCAGGAGCCAGGTATAGTGCTTTCAATGTGCAAATGTGTGTGTGGTTTAAATTTTGCTAAATAGATGTTAAGATGTTTAAAGGAAACAAAAAAGGTCTAGCTAAATGTGTTTTCAATATCAATAGTCAGTAGTGGCCACTAATGTTTCGGAGAAATGAATACAAACTGCAGGGGTCAGAATGATTGGCTTATCAATTTCTAGAAAAACAGTTTGCAACAGTCATGAGCTGAAAATTGAGTGTGATTTTTGAACCCAAAAGTAAATCTGTCCCTTTTTTTAATACGCAGGAGGACATCAGCCAGCAGAAGGTACAGGAAAGTGCCATGCAGGAGGAGGGCAGAGTGAGTGGCATAGAGGAGATGGCAGGGGCAAGTTTCATGGAGGAGGTTGCAGGCCCAAGTGGCTTGGAGGAGGTGGCAGGCCCAAGTTGCTCGGAGGAGGTGGCTGGGCCTAGTAGCAGTACTAGGTGTCAGGTGCCTCCAAAACGCCTTCAACCCAGAAGGGCCGCAAGGGATACGAGGGTACGTGAGGCCTCACTGGCCCTCATTCGCGAGGCACAGGCCAGCCTCCAGCAGCCTGCCACCCCTCAGGAGGGCTTTTTAACTGTGATTATGGCCAAAATGCACCGAATGAGTGAGGACCAGCGTCTCCTCTTTGAGGGACTCCTCGTAACCTTGGCTAATAAGGGGGTGAGGGGTCTTCTCACTGAGGAGACAGTGTTTTGTTCTCATGGCCATCCACAAACACCAGCGCCCTCACAACCTCCTCCTTTTTCTTCTTCTCCTCCTCCTGCTCCTCTTTCTTCTTCTCCTCCTCCTGCTCCTCTTTCTTCATCTTCTTCTTCTCCTCCTCCTGCTCCCCTTTCTTCTTCTCTTCCTCCTGCTCCTTTTTCTTCTTCTCCTCCTCCTGCTCCTCTTTCTTCTTCTTCTCCTACTCCTCTTTCTTCTTCTTTTTCTCCTCCTCCTGCTCCTCTTTCTTTTTCTTCTTCTTCTCCTACTCCTGCTCCTCTTTCTTCTTCTTCTTCTCCTCCTCCTGCTCCTACTGCTTCCCCTACTCGTTCTTCTACTGCTTCTACTGCTTCCCCTACTCGTTCTTCACCTTCTTCTTTTGCTTTTCCTTCTCCTCTTCCTCCTTCTTGTTCTCCTCCTTCTCTTCATTCTTCTTCTTCTCCTCCTCCTCCTCCACCACCTTATTCTACTCCTCCTCCTCCACCACCACCACCACCACCTGCTTCTACTTCTCCTCCTGGCACGAGTACTGCCCCCGTGGCACCGCCTCCAGCCAGGCAGAAGAGGAAGGCTGCTGAGAAGACTGCTGAGAAGGTCAAAGAGCAGGCTGCAGGGAAGCCACCAAGGAAGGCCTTGAGAAAAAGCAAAAAGTGACTCCCTTGCTTTCATGTGGTGTACCAGAGGGCAGTCTGCTGTAGTACCACAACTTGGTGACATCTGCCTGCCCTGCTCCAGTTTCTGACCTCTAGGAGTCCAAGACCTTGACACGTTCCTTCCTGGATGATCTTCTCAACTCCCAATTTTGGTTTCCAACTGCTCACCAGTCACATCACGCCCCACCTGTCTGTGCACAAATGGCAGCAAGCTATCCAGTACTGCCTTGTTTTTATTTTTTTAGTTGTATTTAAACCAAAATAAATTGTATTTTTGATTTTACAGTTCATACTTGTCTATGTGTTTTTACTCCAAAAAATAATGTAGCTTGTGAGAAGGCAGGTTATGTTTTTAAATAATTATAAAGGTGTAAATAGAAAGGGACATATGAGATAAGACCAAACAATAATGTTTCTATGGGGGTAACTTGACACTCAAAAACAACAAAATGATTTTAAAGTTAAAAAAAAAAAAAGGTAAAAATGAAGATCAGCATTTGAAATACAGGACCAAAAAAAGGGCATAAACAAATTAAACAAAATAATAAGGAGATCATAAAGAAAAAGGTTTCACAAACTTTGTCAGAACTCTTGTGTGAATATCAGCAGCAAAAAATAATGTTGGCAGCATGACGAATGTGCTATCTCCATTACAAATGCTACTTTTACAGAGGGTGTTCTCCAGTCTCCTACTTTTATCTGAGCATTTTTATTTCTTAGCATACACATGTACGAGGTTCTCGTCGGGAAAACAGCCCGACGAGAACTTCGACGAGCCAAATTCGACTCCTGTCCAGAAAATAGAGAACCTGCTCTCTTTTTGGCTCGACGAGTTCCTTGACAGGTTGCTCGACGAAAAGTGTACACACGACCGGTTTCCTCGGCAGAATACGTCTCCCATACTCCCATAGAGGTTCTTGCTGGATTCTGCCGAGAAAATCGGTCGTGTGTACGCCGCATCAGGCTTGGGCCTTTAACCTGGAACCAAACCATCCAGCCCTGTTAACAGTAGATGCCTTCTTTGAAACCCCTTGCTGTATGATGATCCAGATCGTGCTGCTACCAGAGAATCAACCCTGCGTAACTTAAAGCAAGGAACTACCACAGCTCAAATGTATTGCTCAGAGTTTCAATGGTGCGCCCCGGAATCTGTCTGGAATGATGCAGCTCTCCACAGCCAGTTTAGAATAGGCTTTTCAGATGCAATTAGGATGCCCTGGTCAACTTTTCCTACCCAGCCTCACTGGAGGAGGCTATGGCCCAGATTCACAAAGCACTTACGCGACGTATAGTACATTACGGCGATGTAAGTGCAAATGTGCGCCAGACCCACAAACCAACATACGCCTAAAAACTGGCCACCCTACGCCGACGTAGCTTGCACACGCCGGCGTAGCGTAGGCGCACATATGGGTTGGATGCATGTTGCTTCTCCCATTGATTAGGCATTCAAACATGCAAATGAGGGAAATACGGCGATTCACGAATGTGAGTGCGCCGATGCATGCTACGCGAGGTGCGTGTAAGTTGTACGTCTGGCGTAAAGTTATTCCCCATAGATGAGGTGTAACCCGGCAACAGACATGCAAAGGCCTGCACCAGGGAACGCAAGCCGGGATATTGTGCGTTGGACATGTCTGGCTGGGCGTACATTAAGTTCATGGCGTACGTGGTGATCCGGCGTAGCTTAGGCAGCTTGTGCCGGCGTGGTTGTGAGCAGGCACATAAGGGTGCTGTGCATGCGTCCACGTCACGCCAACGTCACGGTGCATGCGCAGTTTGTGATACACTGGGCGTAAAACACTGCACCATGCACGGACCATCATTTGCATGGGGTCACACCCACTTCCACCTATGCCGGCCTGCGCCATCGAAACCCACGCTGGCGCAGCGCTGAGAGCACTGGCTTGCTGAATGCTATGCTTGCCTCTCCGCGCTACGTTGGCGTGGCATATGGCGTTTGTGCCACGGCGGCGTAATGTGCGCCCACACTCTGTAAATCTGGGCCTATGTGTCTACCCATTAGAATTGACCGCCGCCAGCAAGAGAGGAGGCGAGAACAAACTACGGCTGTGGCAAACTATATAACTTCCTTGTCAGCTGACCAATCCACCTCCAGTGCCAGTTCTGTGGAAGAACCTATGCAGTTAGGCTCCACCCAGTTATCTGCCCAGGAACACACGCCGGTGTAACATGGGACTCTGCTTATATCGTGGCCTCAGGGGTCATATGCTCTGTAACGGAATAGCCCGTGGGACCTAGAGGCTCTTCAAAAGTATGAGATACTCCTGTTTTAGCTTCACTGATGACTCTTGTGTCTAAAATCATCCTATGTCCACTAGGGGCATAGGATGACTGAGAAATTATATCTTGGATTGCTTTAACATGAAGAACTAATTACTGTTTGTTGATTCTGAACTCAACAGGTTAATTGAAAGAGTGACTCATTCAATGAGGGAACACATACTGTTAGGTGTTAATGTCGTCTGTTGTTATGTAAATGAATCTAGTTGGGCTTCTAAGGGTCTTCCATTGTGTTGTGCTAATTGACCATGTATTGTGTGAAGGGCTATTGATGATATTCTGTGTATTGCATGTTAACAGACAGTCTAAAGGCCAGAATGTCTACTAAAATAATGTGTATTGTATAGCAGGTGAGAGGAGCCGGGATGTCTACCTTGAAACGTCATATCTCGAAGTCACCTTGTCTGGGTAAATGATTAGTTAATTAGCTCATGTAAATTATGTCAGAGCTGGTGCCAGAATGTCTACCAAAAAAGATGTGTATTGGGCGCATTGTGTGACGAGTGTTGATAGCTGTCTTGGGGTCGGAATGGAATATCTTAAACAGCGTTAACCCCTGTCCCATTTGGGGTTCTGTTACATCCTCCGTTCATGCCCTACGTGTCCAGGAAACTCCAGGACCTAGGTAATTGTGGGGAGGTCACCTTAGGTCTGCTTTCATCTCCCCAGGGGAACAATCGTATTGTTTTACCCGCTGTTATTCACTTTCGGACAGGGACTCATAAACTGCTGGCCTTGGTAGATTCTGGAGCTGCTGAGAATTTTATTGATAAGATTCTGATTACCTCTTTGTCCCTGGAAACGCATGCGCTAGATTGCCCAGTCCGCCTGATTTCTGTGGATATTGGCCTCTCTCACAAAATCTAGTGCTTCAATCCACCAACCCTTTCCAGTTACAATTGGGGGCCTTGCATTGGGAGAAGATTTCATGTCTTGTCATTGACTCTCCAACCACTCCTTTCATCCTAGGCCTTCCTTGGCTTCAGAAGCACAATCCCGTAATTGACTGGCGAACAGGAAATATTCTGGCTTGGTCCAATCAGTGTAAAAAATATTGCATCCAGCACCCTGTTCGACTTGTTACCTGTCAAGTGGGAGTGGAACAGATTCTGCTTTGTTATAAGGACTTTCGGGATGTGTTTTTTAAAGGGATTGCTGACACTTTACCTCCTCATCGCCAGAGAATCTTGCTTTGCAAGAATACATCCAGGAAAACCTAGCTAAGGGTTTCAGGTTGCTTCTTTGTCCCGAATGGGGGGCTAAGACTTTGTGTTGACTACAGAGGTCTAAACAAAATAACTGTTACCAATCGGTTCCCTCATCAGAGTTGTTCTCCCAAATCAAGGAAGCAAAAATCTTATCCAAACTAGACTAAAGGTGAGTCTATAATCTTGTGCGCATCCGTGCAGGAGATGAATGGAAGACGGCCTTTAACACCAAGGATGGCCATTATGAATGTCTTGTCATGCCTTTCGGTCTCAGGAATGCACCAACTATCTTTCAAAACTTTATGAATGACATTTTCAGTGATCTGTTGGGTCGCTTCATGCTTGTATATGCCGCTGGTTTAATTTGGGATCGGCAAATTAAGTTACCCCAGCTTGGTCTAGGGATGCACCAGAAGAACTAAGTAGTAAACGGAGGTCCACACAGTCAATAAAGATTTTCTCAATGCTTTAATTCCAGGCCAACATTAGCCAACATCAACTTTGGTGAAGGAAGAATAGGTTGATGAGAGAAGAGAAACTTTCGATGTCAGGCCTGGATATACACAAGGCAGATCAGCCCTTAGTAGCACAAATTTCCACACGTCGCCACTCCTATGAGACTGAGTGGGTAAGGTGCCCCGGACAGGTGTCTCTCACACAATCCTGGCAGCCGAGGCGCCACCTTGAATCTTAACTGGGAGGAACGGGTCTCTCTCACAGGCCCAGCTCTAGGCCTCTGCCACAGGCCAGTTAATTTGGATAGATTAAATGTGCGAACAGAGCGAATCCTCCCAGTAATTTCTCAGCATAAGTCACCGGGTGGCAGCAAAGCGTACCTGCCAGCATCCCGGTCACCGAATCCCCATCTGGGATTCTCTTAAGCTTCAGGAACTCAGTAGGTCACTGAGGTCCTTTGATTCTTGTCTCCGGCTGAGACTCAGGAAGGCCCAGGAACCTGGCCAGGTGGGCCGCGCCGGCGGGTCCATGCACACGTGAAGAAGAACCCCGAAGGCCTGGCCCAGGTCCCAGATATACCCCTCCTTAGCATGCCCAGCGAGAAAAAAACCCTCTCCAATTGGCTGCTGAGGAAGGCTCCATCCTCCAGAAGTTCCGTGGCTCCCACTGCCGCCCAAGGATGAAATGACATCCCCAGAATGCAGTCTGAGCCAGTGGACCCTTCCAGAATGACACAGGTCAACAACCTAAACAAATCACAACTAGGCGCAACTTAACTCTCCTAGTCTCCTAGCAAGGGGGCGCTACACATACTTAGATGATATTTTGAAACACATCAGAGGCATGGCTGCTCAGAATTGGCCAGATTTAAAGGCTCATTCCCTTTTTGTTAAGTCCGAAAAATGTTTATTTCATGTCAAACAGGTACCTTTCCTGGGCTACCTAATCTCTGACACAGACCTAACCATGGATCCAGCCAAGATTCAAGCCATTTTAGACTGGGCACCACCTTCAGACCTGAAAGCAGTTCAGCACTTCCTGGGCTTTGCAAATTTCTCTCGGAAATTCATTAAGAACTTTGCCACCATTGCACATCCCATCACCTCTCTCACCAGGAAGACTCAGACTAAGTTTAAATGGACTACTGAAGCACAGACGGCCTTCACTCAGTTGAAGAAAGCCTTTACCTCTGCACCAATTCTACGCCATCCTGTTTCTTGAGCTGATTTTTATTGCAGAGGTAGATGCATCTGAAGTAGAGGCGGGAGCGCTTCTGTCACAAAAAGATCCTGTAAATGCTGCCATCCACCCCTGTGCCTTTCTGTCCCATAAATATTCCTCAGCAGACCGCAATTATGATATAGGCAACAGAGAACTATTAGCCATAAAGCTAGCTTTGGAGGAATGGAGACATTGGCTGGAGGGAGCTCGCTATACATTCATAGTTCTGACTGACCACAAATACCTTGAATACGTCCGTTCTGCTAAGACTGAACTCGCATCAAGCCAGGTGGTCATTGTTCTTCTCCAGATTTGACTTTACAATTTCTTATTTACCAGGGCCAATAAACATTAAGGCTGATGCCTTGTCTCATAGCTTTTTATCAGAGTCTCCACCTCCACTTCCTCCACAACCCATTGTCTCTGAGGATAGGATCTTGGCTTTCACCAAGACTGACATCTTTGAGCAGAGCCATCTTAATGGCATCACGGGCCCTGGGCAAAGTAATGCACTGGGGCCCCTACCATCCTGTCCAATTTATGCACCTATTCTGTACATTTTAAATAGTTGATAGATTTGAACACATGTTCCTTAGTACTTTCAATAAAAATTGATCTTAAAATAATAAGAAACACATAAATTTGTTCTCTCCTCTCTTAGTTCCCTACATCTTGTAACTGCAATGAAAAGCACATGTATAGACCAGTGTTTCTCATGCTTTCTTCAACTTTTTTGTGTGGTTGGGGGCATTAAAGCCATGCAGTTGCACTGTGGTTTTACTGCTCCCTCTTTAGCCACTTGAACTCCGTCATGACCAGGGCATTTGCTGCTATTTAGCATGGCACTAGCTTAACTGGCAATTGCGCGATCATGCAACACTACGCAAATTATATTTATTTATATAATTTTTTTCCCCCACAAATAGAGCTTTCTTTTGGTGGTATTTTATCACTACCATTTTCTTATTTTTAATAAAAGAAAAAAGACAAAAAAAATGAAAAATAAAACAATATTTTCTACTTTCTGTTATAAAAAATATCAAATGTCATCATAAGTTTAGGCCAAAATGCATTTAACTACATGTCTTTGGAAAAAAAAAATGTAATGGCAGTGATCAGCAACTGATAATGTTGTGACTGTGATAGGGTAGCGGGCAATCTAGTGCTCACAGACCCTCACTAACTGACATTGCTATTGACACTAATACAGTGATCAGTAGGGATGAGCTCCACGTTCGATTCGAAGGTATGTTCGACTCGAACATTGTCCGTTCGTACGTTCAACGAAATTCGAACCAAACGGGTCGTTCACGCCAAATTCGAGTGACGCGCAACGGCCCATAGTTCACTGCGGCATTGCGCGCTGATGATCGGCCAATCATGCTGTATGTCCCGCAAGCTTGGCCAATCACAGCGCGCAAAAAACGAAGAGTCATAATTGGCCAAAGCCTGGGTGGCTTTGGCCAATTATGGCTCAGGGCTTTAGCACACGCCCCACACTATAAAAGGCCGTCTGCTGGGCGGCCTCGTGTAGTGTGTTCCGGCTTGTTAATGAGAGAAGTCCTATAGAGAGAGATAGAGAGACAGTGGGGCTGATTTACTATTGCCACTGCGCTGTGCATGTACGCTGTACATGCCTTAATTAGTGCGCTGGATGAAGCCTTAATTAGGCTCATGAACCGGCGTAGCACAGCAGCGCAATGCAATTGATAAATAACGTCGCCGCCGAACTCCCTGTATAAGTCTATGGGGGAAATCTTAATTGTTAATTTTAAAGGCTAATCTGCAAGTTTTGTCCTAAAAAGTGTTTGGGGACCTCAGTCCTGCCCCAGGGGACATGTACCAATGTTTTTTTTTTTTAAACGGCCGTTTTTTCGGGAGCAGTGATTTTATTAACGCTAAAAGTGCAACAATAAAAGTGTAATATTCCTTTAAATTTCGTACCATGGGGGGCTGTAATGTCAGCATGTGAAAAAGCGCATGTTTCCCATGGTTAGAAATTTCTCTGCACAAAATGACATTCTCCAAAGAAAAAAAGCCGTTTAAAACTGACTCGCGGCTATAATGAATTGTCGGCTCCCGGATATTGCAGGAGAATTCATTCATAAAAAACACCCCAAAAAAAAAGCGTGGGGGTCCCCCCAAATTCAATAACCAGACCCTTTAGGTCTGGTATGGATATTAAGGGGAACCCCGCCGTCAATTTTCTTAAAAAAATGACGTGGGGTCCCCCCCAAATATCCATAACCAGACCCTTTAGGTCTGGTGTGGAATTTAAGGGGAACTCCACCCCAAATTTAAAAAAAAAATGGCGTGGAGTCCCCCCTAAAATCCACACCAGACCCCTTATCCGAGCACATTGACCTGGCCGTCCGCAGAAAAGAGGGGGGACAGAGTGTGGCCCCCCCTCTCTCCTGAACCGCACCAGGCCACATGCCCTTAACATTGGGAGGGTGTTTTGGGGTGCCCCCCAAAACACCTTGTCCCCATGTTGATGAGGACAAGGGTCTCTTCCCCACAACCCTTGCCCGGTGGTTGTGGGGGTCTGCGGGCAGGAGGCTTATCGAAATCTGGAAGACCCCTTTAACAAAGGGGCCCCCCAGATCCCACCCCCCGCTGTGTGAAATGGTAATGGGGTACATTGTACCCCTACCATTTCACGAAAAAAAAGTGTCAAGTGTAAAAAACGACAAGAGTCCTTTATTAGCTTTTTTCTTCTTCTTTTCTTCTTTCCTAGGGGGGACTCCACGCCATTTTTTTTAAATTTGGGGTGGAGTTCCCCTTAAATTCCACACCAGACCTGGTTATGGTTACCACACCAGGTCTGGTTATGGATATTTGGGGGGGACCCCACGTCATTTTTTTTTTAAATTGACGGCGGGGTTCCCCTTAATATCCATACCAGACCTAAAGGGTCTGGTTATTGAATTTGGGGGGACCCCCACGCTTTTTTTTGGTGTTTTTTATGAATGAATTCTCCTGCAATTGCCAGGAGCTGACAATTCATTATTGCCATGAGTCAGTTTTAAACAGCTTTTTTCCTTCAGAATGTCACTTTTCACATGCTGACATTACACCCAGGGCCGCCATCAGGGGGTACAGGCAGTACACCTGTAAGGGGCCCGGGAGTCCGGAGGTGCCCAAATGCCTGGAGGCCCCCAGGGCCCCAGATGGTAACCCCCCTCTTTTTTTATTTTGTATATATATTTTTTAATATTTTTTTATTTATTTTTATTATAGGGCCAATTTTTTGTATTTATTTTTTTAGCAGTCCGGAGGTCCCCAGGGGCCCAGAGGCCCCCAGGGCCCCAGGTGGCAACCCCCCATATTTTTTTTTTATTAAAGGGCCAATGTTTTTTTATAGGGGTCTGGAGGTCCCCAGTGGCCCGGAGATCCCCAGGGCTCTAGATGACAAACCCCTTTTTTTAAAAAAAAATACAAAAAATTATATATTTTTTTTAGTTATTTTTTTAATATATATATTATTATTATAAAAGGGCCCAGAGGGCCCCAGATGACAACCTTTTTGCTTATAAAAATGTTTTAAACATTTTATATTTTCTTTATTTTTTTGTAGATATAGATATATTTTTAGTAAAAGGCTCAGAGGTCCCCAGGTTGTTTTTTATTTAAAGTTTTTTCTTTAAAGTGTATTTTGTGCGTGAAGTCGAGAGAGAGGAGCCAGACTGCAGGAGTGTGGAGTAGGCAGACCCTTCCCCCAGGAGGCAATCGCCATCCTTCTCCATGCCCCCGGTGGCAATGGCGGGTGTGAGGGGGGGGACCTCCCACTCACCCTGCCCTACCTGCTCCACTTGGGAGCCTGACTGGGGCCCAACGGGACAGAGGGACTCCCCCTATGAGGGAGTGAGGGGGTCTAGCCCACCCAGCCAGCCCCGTAGGTCCTTCGCCTCTCTTTATTTTAGGAGACCTCATGGCCAAAGTGCGTGTGTGTTAAACCAATTTCGTGTGCGTGCAAGTGTGGTGTTTTTTGGGGGGTGGGCATACTAAGCACAGGCGTACCTTGCATAGCACACCCACCGGGAGCCGGGCTGAGACGACCAAACTCAATTCACATGTAGCCAAGATCGGGATCCAAACCCTTGGCTGCAGTGGTGAACGGCTTGTCAGCGCAGTGCCAATCACGTTGAGCCACCACAGCTCCCACCCCATGTTAGTTTTGTTTAGATATTTTTTTAGTTATTAGTAGGGATCTTGGACTTTGGGGTCTAGGAAACAATACTTACCGCTTTGTCCTTCCTTTTCTGGTGACTAAACATGACAAACATTTCATGCATACACACCAGGAAAGAGCTTAGAGACAAATCACACTTGATGGTTTAGGCCCAAACTATTTCAGCTGCAGCTGTTGAAATCCATAGCATGAAAAAAATATCACAAAACAATTGCCCCCCCCCAAAAAAAACTTGCTCCAAAACATCTCTGTTCCACCCCGCCATTCCTTCCAGCCAGCAAGTCTGCCCCCTCTCAGGGCAGCTGACATGTGCTCTATCCACGCTTTTTATAACATGTGTGCTAATGAACCAATTGGAAACACATGAAGAAATGTCAGCCTCTAGTTTGTGTGCACTTGTAACTGCTTACACCTGTTAAGGATGTCCTTAAATTACTAAGCCAAAAAACAAGCTTTCTGAGCATGCTCAGAAAGATGCATGTCATTTTCAGGCACAAACACCCTGCTTAATTTTCTAAGTGTTCGAGCATGCCCAGTTCACTCGAGATGCATTACCAGAATCAAATCCGCAATGGTGGATGAAACCATGAGAGCTGTTTTTTTATTTTTTTTCCCCCTGAACTGATGCTTTACAACCTAAAGGGGAGGTCTTATTGAATTTTTACGTAACAAACATAAATAATAATAATTAAAACGCCCCTGTCCCTAGTAGCTCGCAGTCAGAAGCGAACACGCAGCATTTTTTTTTCAGGTTACCAGTTTAGATTTACAGATGAGGTCTAGTGCTAAAAGTATTCCTCTCGCTCTTACGCACGCTATGATTCCTCACATGTGTGGTTTGAATGATGTTTCCATATGTGGGCGGGCCTTAAATGTGTAAGTCCCGCCCACATATTTAACCCCCGTTCAAACCCCACATGTGAGGTATCATAGCGTACGTTAGAGCGAGAGCAATACTTTTAGCACTAGACCTCATCTGTAAACTGGTAACCTGAAAAAATAAAAAAAAGTGTTGCCTATGGGTATTTTCAAGTACTGAATTTTGGCGCCATTCCATGAGTGTGTGCAATATTAAAGCGTGACATGTTAGGTATCTATTTACTCGGTGTAACATCATCTTTCACATTATGGCCATAAATTGAGCTAACTTTAGTGTTTTCTTAATTTGTAACCACTTGAGTCCCAGACCATATTACTGGTCACTGACCAGGCCAGTTTTTGCATTTCAACACTGCGTCATTTTAACTGACAATTGCGCAGTTGTGCGACGTGGCTCCCAAACAAAATTGGCGTCCTCTTTTTTCCCCCAACAAAATTGTATTTTTTTTTGGTGGTATTTGATCACCTCTGTGTTTTTTCTTATTTTTGCTCGAACCAAAAATATAGCGACAATTTTGTAAATCTCCCCCAAAATATATAAAAAAAAACATTTTTGCCCTCAGTTTAGGCCGATACGTATTCTTCGACATATTTTTGGTTCCAAAAAATCACAATAAGCGTTTGATTGGTTTGGGCCAAAGTTATAAATATGGGTTCGTTTTATGGGTTTTTTAGGAATATATTTTTGTTTTACTAGTAATGGTGGCGTTTATTGATTTTTATGGCTACTGCGACATTGTGGCGGATACATTTTTGTGAGCTTTGGCATTTTTCTAGCGACCAATGGTATACAAATGCATTGCTTACTATAAAAATGTCACTGGCAGGGAAGGGGTTAACACTAGGGGCGAGGAAGGGGTTGATTATGTTACCTGGGTGTGTTCTTACTGTAAAGGGGGTGGGACTGACTAGGGGAAATGACAGATTGCTGTTCATACATTGTATGGACAGACGAGCAGGCATTCCCCCCCTGATAGGACCGGGATAAAGGGGAACTCCACACCAAATTTAAAAAAAATACGGCGTGGGGGTTCCCCTCCAGGTGCACAACAGGCTCTTAGATTTGTTCTGGAACATAAGGGGTTAAACCCACGGCAAAAACGGTGTGGGGTTCCCCCTCAGATCCAGACCAAACCCTTATCCCAGGCACGCAGTCTGGCCGGACAGGAATGGGGGTGGGGACGAGCGAGCGCCCCCCCTCCTGAGTCGTACCAGACCGCATGCCCTCGACATGGGGGAGTGTGTGCTTTGGGGGAGGGGGGCACTGCCCCCCCACCCCAAAGCACTCTTGTCCCCATGTCGATAGGGACAAGAGCCTCTTCCCGACAACCCTGGCCGTTGGTTGTCGGGGTATGCGGGCGGGGGGCTTATCAGAATCTGAGAGCCCCCTCTAATAAGGGGGCCCCCAGATTCTGCCCCCCCACCCTATGTGAATGAGTATGGGGTACATCTTACCCCTACCCATTCACCGGGTGGAAAAGTGTAAAACACAAATAAACCACACAGAATAAAATAATTTATTAGTCAGCTCCGGGGGTCTTCTGCCGGGACCCCCCACCACCAGCCCATTGGGCCCCGGGCTTCGCCATTTTCTGCCGGGGGGGGACGACACCCACCGATGCTCTCTGCCATGTTCGGCCGGGCCCCCACCCCAAATCAAGCTCTTTTACATCCGGGGGGGGCCTGCCGAAAACAGCGGAGAACAACGGGGGGCGGAGACCCTCCTCGGTCTTCTAGCCGTTTTCTGCCGGGGGGCTCCAGCCCCGCACCGGTCTTCGCCGCCGCCTTCCGCCGGGGGGGGGGGAACACCCACTTATGCTCTCCGCCATGTTCGTCCGGGCCCCCACCCCAAAATTAAGCTCTTTTACATCCGGGGGGCCGGCCAAAAACGGCGTAGAACAACGGGGGGCGGAGCCCCTCCTCGGTCTTCGCCGCTGCCATCTGCGGGGGGCTCCTGCCTCCCGCAGGCTGATGGCTGTCTTCCGCCGGGGGGGTACACCTACCCCCCTGGTCTTCGCCGCCGCCTCCTGCCGGGGGGGAGAGACACCCACCGATGCTCTCCGCCATGTCCGGCCGGGCCCCCACCCCAAAATTAAGCCTTATTAAAGGGGCTCCCAGATTCTGATTGGCTCCCGCCCGCATACCCCGACAACCAACGGCCAAGGTTGTCGGGAAGAGGCTCTTGTCCCTATCGACATGGGGACAAGAGTGCTTTGGGGTGGGGGCACACTCCCCCATGTCGAGGGCATGCGGTCTGGTACGGCTCAGGAGGGGGGGCGCTCGCTCGTCCCCACCCCCATTCCTGTCCGGCCAGACTGCATGCCTGGGATGAGGCTTGGTACGGATCTGGGGGGGAACCCCACGCTGTTTTTGGCTTGGGTTAACCCCTCACGTTCCGGACCAAGTCGAAGAGCCTATTGTACCCCTGGGGTGAACCCGCGCCGGTTTCAAGTTTGAAATTTGGCGCGGAGTTCCCCTTCAGTGTCAGCGCAGCCCGAGAACAGCTCGGAGATTGCCGTGCGCCACTTCAGGCAGCGGAAACACTGCTACGCCGCTTGGTATTTACCAATAATTTCTCGGCATACTGACGCGGCACACATAATTCCCCGAAATTTCCCTCTGCGCATGCCCAGTATGCAAATGAACCTTCCGAGGTCCTGGCGTACTTTGCAAGCGCACAGGGATCGGTTCTCAAAACTCACTTTCAATTCGGCCCACCACACACGTTCAAACACATGTCACTACACTTCCCCTGCATCACCCCCCTCCCTCCCCTCATAAACTCCCGCCCAAATCCCCGATGTTTACATTACTAAATGCCGTTCGCCAGCTCTGTACTGGCGTGCCGTGCGCCCTCTCCTGGGCGCATTAGGCAGTTTAATAAATGAAGAAATACACTGCACTGGCAGTGTATCTCTTTTGTAAATGTCAAAAACACATTTACTCCTGCTTGTGCATCATGAGTCATAGGGGACAGGCTTGGTAAATCAGCCCCACGATAGATAGATAGATAGATAGATAGATAGATAGATAGATAGATAGATAGATAGATAGATAGATAGATAGATAGATAGATAGATAGAAAATAAGTATTTGAACACCCTGCTATTTTGCAAGTTCTCCCACTTGGAAATCACAGAGGGGTCTGAAATTGTCATCGTAGGTGCATGTCCACTGTGAGAGACATAATCAAAAAAAAAAAATCCAGAAATCACAATTTATGAATTTTTAACTATTTATTTGTATGATACAGCTGCAAAGAAGTATTTGAACACCTGTCTATCAGCTAGAATTCTGACCCTCAAAGACCTGTTAGTCTGCCTTTAAAATGTCCACCTCCACTCCATTTATTATCCTAAATTAGATGCACCTGTTTGAGGTCATTAGCTGCATAAAGACACCTGTCCACCCCATACAATCAGTAAGAATCCAACTACTAACATGGCCAAGACCAACGAGCTGTCCAAAGACACTAGAGACAAAATTGTACACCTCCACAAGGCTGGAAAGGGCTACGGGGAAATTGCCAAGCAGCTTGGTGAAAAAAGGTCCACTGTTGGAGCAATCATTACAAAATGGAAGAAGCTAAACATGACTGTCAATCTCCCTCGGACTGGGGCTCCATGCAAAATCTCACCTCGTGGGGTCTCAATGATCCTAAGAAAGGTGAGAAATCAGCCCAGGACTACACGGGAGGAGCTGGTCAATGACCTGAAAAGAGCTGGGACCACCGTTTCCAAGGTTACTGTTGGTAATACACTAAGACGTCATGGTTTGAAATCATGCATGGCACGGAAGGTTCCCCTGCTTAAACCAGCACATGTCAAGGCCCGTCTTAAGTTTGCCAATGACCATTTGGATGATCCAGAGGAGTCATGGGAGAAAGTCATGTGGTCAGATGAGACCAAAATAGAACTTTTTGGTCATAATTTCACTAACCGTGTTTGGAGGAAGAAGAATGATGAGTACCATCCCAAGAACACCATCCCTACTGTGAAGCATTGGGGTGGTAGCATCATGCTTTGGGTTTTTTTTTCTGCACATGGGACAGGGCGACTGCACTGTATTAAGGAGAGGATGACCGGGGCCATGTATTGCGAGATTTTGGGCAACAACCTCCTTCCCTCAGTTAAAGCTTTGAAGATGGGTCGAGGCTGGGTCTTCCAACATGACAATGACCCGAAGCACACAGCCAGGATAACCAAGGAGTGGCTCTGTAAGAAGCATATCAAGGTTCTGGCGTGGCCTAGCCAGTCTCCAGACCTAAACCCAATAGAGAATCTTTGGAGGGAGCTCAAACTCTGTGTTTCTCAGCGACAGCCCAGAAACCTGACTGATCTATTAAAGATCTGTGTGGAGGAGTGGGCCAAAATGCCTCCTCCAGTGTGTGCAAACCTGGTGAAAAACTACAAGAAACGTTTGACCTCTGTAATTGCAAACAAAGGCTACTGTACCAAATATTAACATTGATTTTCTCAGGTGTTCAAATACTTCTTTGCAGCTGTATCATACAAATAAATAGTTACAAAAATCATACATTGTGATTTCTGGAATTTTTTTTTTTGATTATGTCTCTCACAGTGGACATGCACCTACGATGACAATTTCAGACCCCTCCATGATTTCCAAGTGGGAGAACTTGCAAAATAATAGGGTGTTCAAATACTTATTTTCTGCACTGTAGATAGATAGATAGATATAGTTGATTTTACAGTGTGTAGAGAATATATATACATCCTTAGGAGTTGTACATATATTTATACACATAGGGCCAGATTCAGGAACACTTGCGCTGGAGTATTTCGATATGCGCCGCGTAACTGTGATGATGCGCCGTCGTTTCTATGTGCCCGTACCCACCAAACTAGATGCGCCCAATAACGGGTCATTTGCGACCGGCGGAACGTTCCGACGCCAGAGTATCGTCAGCGGTTAATTTCGCTGTGCGCATCAGTCGCGCCTATTGATTTCCCCTGCAAATATGCAAATGAGGGATTTTTCACAATTCACGAACGGATTAGCACCATACGCCGGCTACATGCGCCGCGCGTATCTCGTCCGTCCGGCGCAAAGTTATTTCTACAAAAGGCTGCTTTATCTTTACTCCAGATGGCCACAGGTCAGCAGGAGAGCAGCTACAGCAGCGTTACCGACGATAGGAGCTAGCTGAACAACCACACTTGCAAGGACAACACCTCTGTGTGCCAACATGCCAGGGGCAGTCGTGGTCCTATCACTAGTACTGGGTCCCCCGGAACGAAGGAGGCGGGCACGTGAGAGGATATACCGCACACGTATGAGCCTCTTTGGCATGGGGGATGAGGAGGTGTATCGCCTCTTCAGATTCAGCCCAGATGCAATACTTGAACTAACCACAACCCTGCAGGGTGACATCACCAGCAAGACACACCGCTCACAAGCAGTGCAGCCACTGGTGAAGGTCCTGGCAACACTTCATTTCCTTGCAAGTGGATCATTCCAGCGTACAAGTGGAGTGGTGGCTGGGATGTCACAGTCCTCCATAAGCAGATGTGTGCACCAGGTTGTCCCTGCAATCCTCAGACGCATGTCCAACCAGTTCATCAGACCCACCACTGAGGACCTGCGGCTGAAGGCAATGACAGATTTCTACAGCATTGCCAGATTCCCACGCACCATCGGGGCCATTGATTGCACACATGTGGCCCTACAGCCCCCCAGTGCCACAGAGCACATATACCGCAATCGGAAGCATTGGCATTCCATCAACGTACAGGTGATAGCCGATGCCCAGCGCCTCATATGGCACGTCCGTGCCAAACACCCCGGGTCCAGCCATGACAGCTTCATATACCGTCAGAGCCCCATCCCAGCAGAATTCGAGCAGAACATGTATGGGGACAGCTGGCTGGTTGGTGAGTGACATGGGTGGCAGGCATGACTATCCCCTCCCGTGATGCACAACAGAAGTCGCACATGCATGACTAACATCCTCCTGTATTTTCCCTTACAGGTGACTCTACATATGCACTGGGACCCCATCTCATGACTCCTTTCCGGAACCCCCAAACCAGAGGAGAGAGAAGATACAATGAAGCACACATCAAAACCCGTGCAGTGGTGGAGCACACATTTGGGCTCCTGAAGTCCCGTTTCCGATGCCTGGATAAGTCTGGGGGGGCCCTATTGTATTCCCCTACCTTTGTGTGTCAGATCATCGGTGCATGTTGCATTCTGCACAACTTTGCTATGAGAAAAGGCCTGCAGATTGACATACGTGATGACCTGACCCCCGACCCACACAGTCCCCACCTGCCAGAGGACACCCAGTCTGCTGATGGAAGAGCAGTCAGGAGGGTCCTCGCCGTAGGCATCTTTGGACACTAAACCAAAACATTAATCACACAGACAGTGCACGCGTGTACACCACTGATGTCCCTAGATCACACACATCACATGCACATCGCATTGGATTAGCCCAAGTCCAGCATGTAGGAGTTGGGAGCAGCAACGCCAGCGTCAAGGCCCCAATGATGTCACTGTCCATTCACACACCTTTCACACGTCATTCATTCAGCCGTGGGGTTAACTTCACCACCACGGCCGAGGGTGACACCCCTTACTGTCAGGAGTGCCACCCTCTCACATTCACACACCATTCACATTGTCCCCTGCACTCCTGACCGTGTGCAGTACAAAATAGACAAAAATATCTCATAACCTGAGAACAAAAATAAACAAAAACTCATATCCTGAGTATAAACAAAAATATTCAAAAATAAACAAAAACTCATGTCCTGAGTATAAACAAAAATATATAACAACCAAAAAATCAAAAAACCCTCATCTGGGATGACGGGGGCTCCTCCTTGGGGGCACTCTCGGGCTCCTCAGCTGCCTGGAGGGAGTGGGTGGTGGTGGGGGTGGGGGGGCATCAGGAGGAGGCTGATCCCCGGGTGGGCCACTCCTGGGAGCTGTTGGCTGCATGCCCTCCAATGCCACAGCAATACGGCTCAGATACAGGTTTGTCTGGGCCTGCATCCTTAGCTGGCGGGTGATCTGATGCCGCTGGTCACGTTGCCGCTGCCTCCCCTCTTCCCGGATGGCAGCTGTGTTGTCTCGAACAGCTGCTGTCAGGTGCCGGATATCAGCCTGCACCTCCCCCAGGCTGGTCACAACGCCCTGCACACGACTGGGCAGCTGTGACATGGAGCCCAGGCTGTCTGCGACCCTGTCTAAGTGGCCAGCCATCTCCCCCATTTGCTGGGTCTGTTTGGCGTGGTCCAACACTACCTGGTCCTGGACCAGATCAGACACCCCCCTGGTCTTCCGGGTCGCCTTCCTGGGGGCAGAAGAAGGTTGTCCCCGTGGGGATGGAGTCGCCCTTGAGGGGCTACCTAGGATGGGGGAGGGGATCACAGAGGGCCCTGCAGAGGAGGAGGACTCCTCCAACATTAAAATAAACTCCTGTTCAGGGACAGGCTCCTCCACAACCACCTCTGCTGAAGTGGTGTGGGTACTCTCCTCCTCCACCTCGGTGTCTCCAGCACCCAGGGCCTCGTCATCAGCATCCCGTTGGGAGGTTGGGGTGGACTGGCCGGTAAGCGATGATGGCCCAGCTCCGTCATCTGTGGATGACACAAAGCAGACACATGTTGGTGGTCCCACACACTTGGCACATGTACCCCCCCCCCACATGCAACACACCAAAAAGGGGGTAAAAATCACTTACCTGTCCTGGAGCCTTCCTCTACGGAGTCATAGCCAGGGACCCCCTCCAACTGCTCCCTGTCCAGGCAGCGGGCGACCACCTCCTCCTCCGCGGTCAGGGTGACAGGACATGGGGGACCACCACCTGTGCCCCTCTCATGGCTCCTAATGGTGGCCACCTTGCCCCTCACCTTGCGCCGCAGGTCGTTGATTTTTTTTTGAATATCGCCTGCAGTCCGGGTGGAGTGCCCCAGCACATTGACCCTGGCAGCTATGGTGTCCAGGATGCCCTGCTTCCTCTCCCGGCTGGTCTTCCTGCTTTTTTTCCCGTGGAGGAAATCATTAAACGTCTCCATAGCCGAGATTATCACAGAGACCTCCTGGGCATTAAAGTTGAGGTTCCTCCTCTCTTTGGGGGTAGCGGGAGCAGCCATTACAGTGCAAAAGTATCTTCCCTGGGGTGGGGGGAAACGGATATACTTTTGCGCCGGAATGGCGTTTCCGCCTGCGCTTTTAAGCGCCCAACGGAAGGCATTGCGCTGACGTTTCCCGTGAAGTGGTGCCGACGGAAGTTGTGAGCATGCGCACAAGGGGGCGAGTGGAGCCGCACTCACTGCGCATGCTCCGTGGAGGATGCGCTGAACGTAAGCCTCTGCGCTGGGCTCCGCCCATCATTTACATGTGATCACACCCACTTCCACTTGCGTCGGGTTACGCCAGCGCATTATCGTTACTCTGGCGCAAGTTTACGCGCAACTGCTATGTGAATAACAGTACTTGCGCCGAAAGGGTCTTCAGAGTAACGTAAATGAGAAGCGTTACTCCAGAGGAAAGATACTCTCATCTACCTGAATCTGGCCCTGTATAGCTTAGCTAGATCTGCTATTAGTATTTGTCAGGCAGGAGATTGTGCTGTACTATACGTTTGCTGTGTTGTTTTGCCCATAAACACAGTCGATCATACTGCACATTGCACATTTGCTGTGTTTTTTTGCCCATAAACACAGTCGATCATACTGCACGTTTGCTGTTTTTGGCCATAAACTCCGTCGATCTTACTATACGTTTGCTGTGTTTTTGCCCATAAACGCAGTCCATCATAGTGCACGTTTGCTGGTTTTGCCCATAAACGCAGTCGATCTTACTGCACGTTTGCTGTGTTTTTGCCCATAAACGCAGTTGCTCTTACTGGACAGGTGCTGTTTATTTCGGATTTTGTCCTGTGCAGGCTAATAAAATGTCTGGAAGGACAACAAAGAGAGGCAGAGAGTCACGAGGGCAAGCAGGCTCTGCATCTAGAGGCAACGCTGGTGGTGGAGGCGGTGCATCCTCTTCAGCACGTGGCCGCTCGTCCTTCTTTTCAGGAGCTGGCCATGTTGAGCCTCAACATGCAGAGAAAATAGTAGATTGGATGACCAAGCCGTCCTCATCCTCCTCATCCTCTCTCACACAGACTGATCTTAGTTTGTCTGGCAAAGCAGCTGCCAAGGCTTCCTCTTCACTCTGTACAATGGCATCACACAATCCTTCCCTAGTCCCACGTGTCCTCCTGAAGGAGTCCCCCGAACTGTTTCAACACAGTCTTGGGTACATGCTGAATGAAGATGCGCAGCGTTTTGAAGGCTCCGATGATGGAACACAGATAGAGGAAGGCATTGATGTGAGCCCAGGGAGAGGGGGTGGCCGAGAGGGACAGCAATCTGGCAGTGATGTTCCCCCAGCTGGAGCATGCTGCCAGGTTTTTGACAGTGATGAGGAGGGAGGGAATGATGAGGTCACTGACTCTACCTGGGTGCCTGATAGGAGAGAGGAGGAGGAGGAGAAAGAGGAGGAGGAGGAGGAGGCACAGGCACATCTCCAAAGAGGCAGGATGCCCTCCAGGGGTCAGCTTAAGGGCACACCAACTGCATTACAGCGCACATCTACGCTTGCTGTACTGTGTCTGAACGGTACAGCAAAAGTTCTTTGGTGTGGGCCTTTTTTGAAACATGTTCATCAGATCGTACCTTTGCTATCTGCAACATATGTCGCAAGCGTATCTCGCGTGGCCAAAACATCACCCTCCTGGATACCACATGCTTGTCCAGACATATGTCGACCTGCCATGCAGCTCGTTGGCAAGCACACCAGAAAGACCCACACCAAAGACCAAAGCGTACCTCCCCTTGCCCTTCTGGGACCTCCAACCCCACTAGACCCCCAGTCCTCTCTGAAGCCTGCAGTGAAGGTGTAGAAATAGTTGTGTCACAACCTAGTAGTAGTAGTACATGCGGGCAATTTACTGATAGTACCAGACAAATTTCCCTGCCCCAGCTGCTGCAGCGCCGAAAGAAGTACTCTCCCAGCCATCCACATCCCCAGCGGTTGAATGCTAGCTTAGCGAAATTGCTAGCACTTCAACTGCTACCTTTTCAGTTGGTAGATTCTGCCCCCTTCCGTGAGTTTGTGGAATGTGCGGTACCTCAGTGGCAAGTACCCAAACGCCACTTTTTCTCACGGAAGGCAATTCCGGCTCTCTACCGCCATGTGGTAGGCAATGTCCATGCCTCGCTGGACAGGGCGGTCAGTGGTAAGGTGCATCTTACCGCTGATTCATGGTCCAGCAGGCATGGACAGGGACGTTACCTGTCTTTTACGGCGCATTGGGTGACTCTGCTGGCAGCTGGGAAGGACGCAGGGCAAGGTACAGTAGTTTTGGAGGTTGTTCCGCCACCAGGACTCCAAAGCACTATTACTGGTTGTGACACACCTCTCTCCTCCACCCCCTCCTCTTCTTCCTCTGTGGCCTCTTCCAGTGGTGATGTTTTCTCAGAACCAGCCGTGCTCCGTAGGTGTACGAGGGGCTACGCAGGAATGCAGGCCAAGAGATGCCATGCGGTGCTAGAGCTGGTGTGCTTGGGAGACAGGAGCCACACTGGGGAAGAGGTTTTGTCAGCTCTGCAGGGGCAGGCTCAGAGGTGGTTGACGCCACGCCAGCTGAAGCCTGGAATAGTGGTTAGCGATAATGGCACCAACCTCCTTTCTGCCCTGCGACAGGGAAAACTCACCCATGTGCCCTGTTTTGCGCATGTCCTGAATTTGGTGGTGCAGCGGTTCTTGGGCAGGTACCCGGGCTTACAGGATGTCCTAAAGCAGGCCAGGAAAGTCTGTGTGCATTTCCGGAGGTCATATAATGCCACAGCTCGGCTGACAGACCTCCAAAGGGAATACAACCTGCCCAAGAACCGCCTAATCTGTGACATGCCCACCAGATCGAACTCTACTTTGGCCATGCTGCAGCGGCTGAACACGCAGCAGCGGGCCATTAATGAGTACCTGTGCCAATATGGCAGCAGAACTGGGTCAGGGCAGCTTATTTTTTTTCCCCACGCCAGTGGGCCTTGATCAGGGATGCATGCACTGTCCTGTCACCATTTGAGGAGGCCACGAGGATGGTGAGCAGTGACAGTGCATGCATCAGTGAGACTGTGCCTCTTATTCACATGTTGGAGCACACGCTACGTGGAATAATGGACAGGGCCCTTGAGGCAGAACAAAGGGAGGATTAGGAGGACTTCCTTACCTCTCAAGGCCCCCTTTACCCAGACAGTGTTCCTGCTTGCCCACCTAGCACACAGGAAGAGGAGGAGGAGGAGGAGGAGGATGATTGTATCAGTAGCATGGAGGTGGAGTCTAGCACTCAGCATCAGCATCAGCAGTCTTCAAGGGATCATTTAAAGTCCCAAAGAAACACATGGACTTTTACGTGGCTGGGATGAGGTGCCTGTGGATCCTGTCGTTCTCAGTGACCCAGAGGACTGTGCCCCGAATGCCTCTGCAAACCTACGCTGCATGGCCTCCCTGATCCTGCAAAGCCTGCGTAATGATCCTCGTGTACGTGCTATCAAGGAGCGGGATCATTACTGGGGGTTACCAAAACCTGGCTCTGGACAACGTCTTGCTGAGGCTTCGGTGAGTCACAGAAGGAGCGGTGGAGAAGGTGGCCGTCTGACAGTTTTTTAGCCCGCAGCCCCGAAGTCTGACCGGTTCCAGCAACCATCGCCAGCGTCTGGTTTACATGGTCCGGGAATACCTAGGGGCAAGATCCAACTTGGACACCTTCCCCAATGAAAATCCTCTGGCTTACTGGGTCTTGAGGATGGATCACTGGCCAGAGCTTGCACAGTATGAAATTGAGCTACTTGTGACTGGTGAATGTTAGTGAAGAAAAACAGTTGAGTGAAAATGAATAATTAATAGTGCTGCACCAAAAAAAGAAACCAATATATGGGTTCCTGAGGCAAATGTGTAACAGAAAAAGGTGCGCTACATATTAAGAGTAAAATGATTGCATTAAAGTTCAAATATTAAGTGGGAAGGAATCAATGGAAGTCCCAATAAAAAAGGAAAAAATTCAAGGTGAAGGTCAATTCTGAATTCATACATCCATATCACTTCGGCGTTAAATTTGTCTGAAGGTAAAGCTGATCAATGATTTAATAAACAGGTGGCCGCTTACCAGATGGTTGGACCCTAAACGGGTCTTTGGGGCACTGTACACACTCTGGTGTCTCTTCTGGTTGGATGGTCAGACGTAATCCTCCAAGTTTCGATGCAGGATTTTCAGCACTTCAGGTGCAAACTCTTATCAAACGAAGGGATGACACCCGCATACTCCAAGGGAGGATGGTATGCCCAAGACAGGGAGACCAATAGTATGTGGATTTAAGAAGAGAAGGATTCCATCGTGCAGTTTGTTAAAAACAAAGGGATTTATTCCAATCTTACTGACATCAAATATATACTGTGGCCACAAACAGGGCACTAGTATAAATAAAACAAAACTCGGCACTGTGTATCGTATGACAAAGACTATCGAAAAACAGAAGCTTGGTGTTTCGCTGTCGGGTCGAATCTTGCGACTACTGAGCCGATCAGCTGAGAGCGTGGTGACGTCCGTATCTACAGGGGCGCCTAATAACCGTTTTTGATGCAATACTTTGCATGTGGCTCTTTGTTGTGCTCCAATTGGAGTTATTGGGAGGGGTTGCATTGTTGTGTTGTGCCCAAGGCCCAATTTTTCTGCCCCTGTTTAACAGGGGCGCCTAATAACAATTTTTGATGCAATACTTTGCACGTGGCTCCTTGTTGCGCTCCAATTACAGTATGTTTGAGGGATGCCCTTTTTTCTACAATTTTTCTTTCACAAAACAATAATGGCCCCCCACCACCGCTAAAATATTTGACATATTGTTGCCACACAGCACGTGCGCAAGCAGTATTATATTACTTTTTTCTTATAGTACTCTCATGTTGTGCAGGGACATTTATAAACATGTGCCACTACTATAGACACCCAGCAGGTACGATATTTAAAGCAATTTTTTTTTTCGTTTTTTTCACTTTAAGCATCATTAAAATGGCTGCTCCGGAAAAAACGGCAGTTTTTAAAACTTTTTTTTCCATTGATACATGTTACCTGGGGCAAAACCCGGGTTCTGAAAGACGTTTTCCAACATTAAATTGAATATTGGTCTTTAAAATTATCGTTTTTGAATTCGAACGTTCGAGTCCCATAGACTTCAATGGGGTTCTAAATGTTCGCGCAAACCCGCCGTCTGTTCGAACGTTCTGGTGCGAACCGAACGCGGATATGTTCGGCTCATCCCTACTTGTGATCAGTATAAATTAATACTGGGCGTGCAGCGCCCTCCAGCAGGTACCTCCATTCCTCCAAGGCGGCTTTGATGGCAAGTAGTTCTCGGTCACCATCATAATTTCTCTCTGTGGAGAGTTTCCGGGAGAAAAACCCCACAGGGTGCATTAGGTCCTTCCTTAGCATTGGGAAATGACAGCCCAAACTGCTACTTTGTATGCATCCACTTCAAGGATGTAAGTCAGTGCAGGATCAGGATGGCTTAGAATCAGGCTGATATAAGAAGCCCCTTAAGTGTATCAAAGGCTTTTTGGGCCTCTGGGTTCCAATGAAAACGTGAGTTCTGCTTGGTTAACTGCCTAATGGGTGTGATTATTGCGGAAAACCCCTTGATGAATCTCCTATAAAAATTTGAAAACCCCACAATATTCAAGAGTACCAGCCAATCCAGTATAGCATACACCTTTTGGGGATCCATCTTGATTCCTGTAGGGGAGATTACCAAGCCCAGGAATTGAATGATTTGCTTCTCGAATTCGCATTTCTCCGCCTTAGCATACAGTCCGTGTAGGCAGAGGCGACTTAGTACCCTGCGGACATGTTCCCTGATGTCTGTCAAGTGACTCAGAAAAAACTAGGATGTCATCTAGATAGAGAATGACGAAGATGTCAAAGTCTCTGAACACATCATTGATAAAGTGCTGAAAGGTGGCAGGGGCGTTGCACAGGCCGAAGGGCATGACCAAATATTCGTAGTGGCCGAATTGGGTATGAAAAGCTGTCTTCCACTCATCCCCAGCCCGTATGCGGACCAGATTGTAGGCCCCCCTTAGATCCAACTTGGGGAAGATGATAGCAGACCTTAATTTTTGGAAGAGTTTGGGTATCAGGGGTAGTGGATAATGGTTCTTGACCGTGATGTTGTTCAGTTCATGGTAGTCCACACATGGGCGAAGGGTCTGATCCTTTTTGGTGACAAAGAATTTTCAGGCGCCCGCTGGTGAGGTAGATGGACGAATGAACCCCTTGCTCAGATTTGTGTCAATGTATACCTTCAGAGCCTTTTGTTCCTTTTCTGATAGCGGAAAGATGCACCCAAAGGGAATCTGGGCCCTAGGGAGAAGCTTGATCGGGCAGTCATAGGGGCGATGAGGCGAAAGGAAGTCAGCCCCCCGTTTACTGAAAACGTTGATGAATTCATGGTAAGGTCTTGGGACAGACTGAAGCAGGTTTTGGTCAGAGTCCATACATAACAGAGTAGTGGATGGGCTGGGGAGTCCAGGTAGACAGGAATTCTGGCAGTAGGGAGACAGGAATGACACTCCTCCAGATACCCAGTTGATCTGGGGGTTGTGAGCCTAGAGCCAGGGTATACCCAGGATCACGGGAAACAGGGGAGAGGAGATAACATCAAGGGTCAGCAATTCCTTATGTTAGCAGGTGATGGTTGCAGGCAGAGGAAGTGTTTCCTGGGTTACCTGTCCTGATCTTATACGGGAGCCATCAGCCAGGTAAACAGAAAGTGCATGAGTCTTTTCCTGCAGAGGGATGTTGTGTTGATTAGCAAAGGTGGAATCGATAAAGCAGCTACATGCGCCATAGTCAATGATAGCGTTGTCTGGAACCGTCCTTCCCTGGAGCTGCAACGAGAGAGGGAGAGCAAGGTGGGTTGTGTTGGCAGATAAGGCTGAGAGGTTAGCAGGAATTGAAGAGAGACATTTACGAATCTTAACAGGACAGTTGCGCACGTAGTGACCTGCTTCATCACAGTAGAGGCGACCTTGCTGGAACGCAAACAGGGCAGACTCGGCAGTGGCAGTCCATTGGGGATCTTCATAAAGCTGGGCCATGGCTTTGAAGAAGCATAGCAGGGATTTCGTCTGGACGCAATTCTCTCTTAGCAGCCAATGGGCCCAGGTCTGGGGTTCACCCTGGAGTAGGGAGATCACGAATTCCACTTTTGTGGCTTTCAAGGAAAAAGTCTGGGGTTGCAGAGCAAAATATACTGTAGCTGGTAGGCATTACAGAAGGCCCGGAATTTTGTTTAGTGTCCCAAAAACCTCTCTGGAACAGGAACTCTCGGTTCAGGTGGGTGCATCACCACCGAGGGAGCGGTAGAAGTATGTGAAGACCTGGCAGAGGGTGCAGGGGCTGCATCACTGGAGGCGGATAGACTTTGGACTTGTCCCTCCAGCCTAACAAAGCCTACTTGTAGACTCCTTACTAGGGATGAGCTGAACACCCCTGGGTTTGGTTCGCACCAGAACCTGCGAACAGACCAAAAGTTTGTGTGAACTTTAGAACTCTGTTAAAGTCTATGGGACTCGAACATTTGAAATCTAAAGTACTAATTTTAAAGGCTAATATGCAAGTTATTGTCCTAAAAAGTGTTTGGGGACCCGGGTCCTGCACCAGGGGACATGTATCAATGCACAAAAAGTTTTAAAAAACGTCAGTTTTTTTAGGAGCAGTGATTTTAATAATGCTTAAAGTGAAACAATAAAATTGAAATATTCCTTTAAATTACGTACCTAGGGGGTGTATAGTATGCCTGCAAAGTAGCGCTTGTTTCCTGTGCTTAGAACTGTCCCTGCACAAAATGTAATTTCTGAAGGAAAAAAGTCATTTAAAATCACTCAGCTTAGGGTCTGGTATGGATATTAAGGGGAACCCTGCGTCAAATAAAAAAAAATTATGTGGGGTGTGAAGAAAATAGACTTTATTCTGGATTTTCTGAGGCGCCGTACACACGGCAGAGAACCTCGACGGGCAGAACACATCGTTCCGCCCGTCGAGGTTCTCTCCCGGCCGTCGAATTCGGCGACCCGCCCGTCGGGAATGGCAACCAGCCATTCATCCAGGCGGGCCGTCGAGGAAATAGAGAGCGTGCTCTCTATTTCGGCTCGACGGGCTTCCCGACGGGAAGCTCGCCGAGACCGTACACACGGCCGAGGTCCTCGCTGGAATGTGCATTCCAGCGAGGTTCTCGCTGATTTTCAGCGAGAACCTCGGCCGTGTGTACGGCGCCTCAGACTCTGTTTGTCTTTTAAGAACCCCTGGACCGATCTGGGTGAAATTTGGATATGTTAGTCCCCCAGATCGGGGCCATCAGGAGATATGTAATGGCAGGGATACCTTGTGTGGAAGAGGGGTGTTCTAACGTTGGGAAAATTAGGGTGCGCTCTACCTGGAGATAATTGGTTTATTCCTTAAACTGATCTCAATATCTCAATGTGTCATGTAAAGGATCTTTAGTCTGTCTTTCAAGAAGTGTTCATTGTGTGAAGTTCTATTGTTTAGCAGGTGGGAAGTTCTAAAACACCTTGTCTGGGCAAAGGACCAGTAATTACCTCATGTGTACCTCATGCCATCTGTGTCCTACAATAGGTCTCTTGAAAGGGGCCTCGTTAGTAACACCATTGTATGATGATGTGGGAGGAGGATGTAATTGTATATCTGATTACATCAAGTATTTCTTTTGCTGTATATAAGTAACCTGCCTCTCAATAAGGTGATTCTATATCTGGACACCCTTCATGAAGTCTTGGCTCATGCTTGGGGATGGGGAACACTCTAACCATTCGGAAGAATCATCTTGGGAGACAGAAAGAAGGCCGCAGTACCCTAACCACTGCAGGTCTTAACATGGGGTTCCCCCAAATATCCATTCCAGACCCTTCAGGTCTGGTATGGATTTTAAGGGGAACTCCACCCCAAATAAAAAAAAATGCCGTAGACCTCCACACATTTTTTTTTTATGAATGACCTTTCTCTGTATTGCCGAGAGCCGACAATTCATTATAGCCGCGAGTGATTTTAAATAACTTTTTTTCCTTCAGAAATTACACTTTGTGCAGGGACAGTTCTAACCATGGGAAACAAGCGCATACTATACACCCCCCCCCAGGTACGAAATTTAAAGGAATATTTCACTTTTATTGTTTCACTTAAAGCGGAGGGTTACCCTAAATATAGTCTTCTTCCATGTGATCCAGCATAGTGGCGTCAGCACCAGTATGCTGTTTTTTTTTAATGCCCCACTTACTGTCTAATCTTCAATTTTGATTTAGCTCCCCCGCAGTGGATGGCGCCTGTATAGTCTGTCACTGGTTCCGAAAATACCCGATTTAGGACTCGGGTATTTCCGGCGCAATGCGGCGCCTGCGCACAGACCTAGGAGCTGACTGCGCAGGCGCCGTATTTCTCCGAGTCCTATTTCGGCTTTTTTCGGAGAGATGTAACGGAATGACCTGTGACAACCAGAGACTTTGGAAGGATGAGAGATACTCCTGTGCCAGCGGCACTAATAACTCCTGGGTCTAAGTCCACCCTGTGCCCTTTTGGGCGTAGGGTGGCTAATAAAATCATACTTCATGTATTACATGAGATGGGACATTATTGATACTTCATATTGCAAGATGTCTTGAGATATTACAAGTGTTGGTTAAGGTTGACCTGACCAGGTCAACAAGACAGTGACTCATTCCTCTGTGTTTACACTTAAAAGATTGTGTATTCAAGATCACACGTCTCTCTTCAGATGTATTGAATTAGCATGTCAAATATGTTCAATTATGTTTAGCAAAGGAATGTATTGCTGCTCAGTTGTGGGTCCATTTCCTTTGAAAACGGTCCGTCTGTCTGGAGATGTGGGTTGAAGGGAAATTCATTGTGTGATTGTATTTTGTCTGAATTATATTGATAAAGGAATGTGATGTGTCTCGTCAGTATTGGTGCCAAAATCTCTGCATAGTAATTAGCCATAGTGTGTGATGAGGAGGTGGAGATTTCATTGTCCTGTGATTAACTTTAATATGCTGTACTGGATATATAAGCAAGCTAAGAAACCAATAAAGTATTCATTCATTTTTGGAACAAGTACAGAGCGGAGTCTCGTCTTGATTATTAGGAAATGGAATGGATCATGTCTGCTGGATTGTGGAGTGTCGGATAAGCTTGTCGTGGGTGGATGGAAGGTCGTAAACGGTGGTGACCGTTACAATGTGCAATGGAGCTGGAAATGTGTACCGTAATGGAGCTGGGAATGTGTAATGGAGCTGGGAATGTGAACCGTAATGGAGCTGGAAATGTGAAGTGGAGCTGGGTCCTGTTATGTAATGGAGCTGGTCTCAACCCTAGGTATATTATTACTTATACACAATATTATTTAACCCCTTACCAAGATTTCCTTATAGAACTGTATAAATCAAGGAATAGTGTTGATGGCGAACTTTGCTGGCAATGACTGGGAAGGATTTATGTTGGGTATCAAGAAAACATGTTCATCTGTCAATACCTATGAAGTTGAATTCGAAATCGTGTACCAAAAGCTCCTCCAGACTTTCGAAAGAAAATCCAGTCTTTTTTGGCACATCAAATATTTTGAGCAATACATGGCAGAAGATATAAACCCCAAGGGCCTACGTGATAAATTAGCATTTGCAGGTAAATATGCTTTTAATTGGCCCGCCATGAACGGCTAAATAGGATATAAAAACCGATGCCCATATATGAATAAAAAGGGTACTAATAACAAAACACCACTAATCACTAGTGTTGAGCGGAATACGCCATATTCGATTTCGCGATTTTCATGAATATTCGCTAATATCGAATATTCGTGATATTTTATCCAAAAAAAAATTGCGACATTTCGCTAATGCGAAAATGATTGCGAAATTCTCATAAACGGAGATCATTTCCTGTATTACTAAACTAATATGCACTAAACACTAACTCTACTTAAAAGAAAGGAGAATAAGGGGGCAAAAGAAGGGCGGAGAAGATAGGGCGATTATCTTCTCTGCCCTTCTTTTGCATCAGAGCCAATCAGAATAACTCGAATATTTGGCAAAAGGCTCGCGCAATATTCCGTTTGCTGAATATTCGAGTTATTCTGATTGGCTCTGATGCAAAAGAAGGGCGCATTAGAGCCAATCAGAATAACTTGAATATTCGGCAAAAGGAATATTGCACGATTATCTTCTCCGCCCTTCTTTTGCATCAGAGCCAATCAGAATAACTTGAATATTCGGCAAAAGGAATATCGCGCAATATTCCTTTTGCCGAATATTCGAGTTATTCTGATTGGCTCTGATGCAAAAGAAGGGCGCATCAGAGCCAATCAGAATAACTCGAATATTCGGCAAAAGGAATATTGCACGATTATCTTCTCCGCCCTTCTTTTGCATCAGAGCCAATCAGAATAACTCGAATATTCGGCAAAAGGAATATCGCGCAATATTCCTTTTGCCGAATATTCGAGTTATTCTGATTGGCTCTGATGCAAAAAAAGGGCCGAGTAGCTGATGCGATTCTTTTATGTTGCCGAAAATTCGCAATGCGAATTTTCGGCAACATAAAAGAATCGCATCAGCTACTCGGCCCAGGGTCTCTCTCTAATCATACCAGCAATGCTTTTAGACGTCGATGGAGATCACTAGGATGTGATCTGTTTTAAAAATAAATTTGAAAAAATACGAATATTCGCCATAGCGAATATTCGCCGCAATATTCGAGTTATTCGCGAATACTCGAATATGCAATATACAAATACCAACCTTCGCTGTTCAAGTTTGCCGCTCTGGACTGTGTCCCTGAAAACACAAGGGGAGGCAACTTTGACCAAAAAGTGCTTCAACGTGAAACACAATGGATCTACCGCCTCTGAGCCAACTTTTTTCCAGGACTTAATGAAGCTGTCAGCTTCAAACCATTTCTGGAGATTTAAGCACTTTGCTTTCTTTGATGCTCCAATTCCCAAATCTTTCACATGCTCGTTGCCCAACCAATTAAGCTTTGGGTCATGTTGACAAAACAGCTTTTATGCTGTTTTTCAACGAGTCGCCTAAGTTTACTGATATAAGGGCCAATTTACGTACTAATATTAAATACACACTATTTGGTGTTTTCTAAATTGAATTGATATGGGGTGATATCAGGTATATCATACACCATGCTTGTATATATGTGATAATATACCACTGTTATGTCCAGTTCTACATTAATTAGGAAGTATTTTAATGTGATTTTATTTTGAGTATATTAAAAATAATATATATATTTTTTTTAATTTGTTAAAATGTATGTGCTGTACGCATGGATGGTGTGTGTCTCCTTACACACCATGGTGAAATATTGGCCCAATTTTTGGATGCTAGGCAATACCTAGCTCCGGGACTTTTATATTTATATTCTAGGGGTTAATTCCATATCTTACTCCAACTGAAATATAAATACTTTTTATTTGATCATCTTAATTCACATGCGCTCCCTCTCCCTTTTCATTCTGTACTTGAATGTCTGTTCCCCTTTGTATGGATTGTGTACTTAGTTTCTATGTCTGTGTTAGTGCTTTTTGAGACGTATAGTTTCTCCCTTGGGACTGATTGCTAGTATAATGCCCCTGATCGGCTCTCTATATATGTTCCCTTTGTCAGGTTATATTACCCATTGGTGTTTACATACGGAACTTGTTACGCCCATTTCATATGTCAGAGCACCGCCTACCAACTGTGATCACCACTTGGACACGTCTGTCAGCTCCGAGCGTGATTACGTCACCACGCTGTTCACGTGTATCCCCGCTTCCACCAGGACGCTTTCTGTTCATGTGCCGCTTTAGAGTGTGGCGCACGATTATGACGCTACCACGCTACGTCACCATCCCTACAATACTTAAACAGGTGGAACATTGAAAGCCGTGTACATAGCACAGGCTGTTACCCTGGGGCACACGTGCACGCTATAGGTCTTGCGTAAGTAATGCATTGCTTGTACCTCTTTCTTTTACTCTCTGGGACATTGCTGGGCGATATGATTAAATCTTTTTCTATTTACCCTATCGTTTAAGAGTTGCGGGCTTTGTGGACCATATTGTCCTATGGTGTTGACTGCTCAAACTTTGTTTGGATCTTCACTGTGTAAATACCTATACATGACGTATTGATAATTGCCCCAGCTAAATCTCTATAACTGGAGTTGTGAGGTACTTGTCCTTTTGATTTGATTTTATTCTGTTTTCCTCCTTTATCCCTCTATTCAGTCCTTATTTTACCTATAATATGGTTACATATGTGCTTTTTTCTGCAGACTGGGCTTATTGGCACTTGCAAATTTTTTTTTGCAATGTTCTACACACCTTCTTTTGTTCATGTTGGTATAATCTGCCAATGGTACGTTTGATTTTTCTTCTATACCTTTTCTCTACCCCCCCCTCTTTTTTCCTGTGCTCCCTATTTCACCTCCTTCCTTTCTTCTCCCCCCCCCCCCTCTTTCCCGTCCTATTTTTCCCTTTGACAACGCCTGCAGAGTTATATCACATACAGTAATGTCTATATACTTCCTGTATTCTGTATATATTTTTCTATTTATTAGATGATCAATTTTATTTCGTCAAGTTCGGAACTACTCTAGAACAACTTCCTGACATTACTATATACCTTTGTGGAATGTCCCAAATACTTTGGATGAATATATTCACCATGCTGCTCTAGGTGATGTAACTATGATGTGTGTGTGTGTGTGTGTATATATATATATATATACAATGGGCCAGATTCAGGAACAGTTAGGCTGGCGGATCCAGTGATCCGCCAGCCTAACTGTGACTTTGAGCCGGCGTTTCTGTTTTCTGTAACCAGAAAACAAGAAACGCCGGGTTGAAGCTCCGATGCGAGCAGCGTAACTGAGTTTCGCCATCGCATCGTTACTTCAACTTAAAAATGGCGCCGGGGGCGTTCCCGCCGATTTACGCTCAAAAAATATGTTAATGAGCGGAAATCGGCAATTCACAATCGAATTCCGGCGCGACGCAATGACGATACGACGTTTCCGGACGGGATACGCGGCGCATAGATATACCTACATGGGGTTGGAATATCCTATGTTAGGCATAGGCGTCGTCATCGCGTCAGGAAAAAAAAAAAACGTCGCTTGCGTAAAACGTTCATGAATGGGAATGTGACGTCATTGACGTTCATTCACGGAATTTGGAGCATGCGCACGGGGATGTTTTGACACTCGACGCATGCGCAGTACGTTGGCGGCGGGATCGCGCTTAGTTAGAATACTACACGCCCCGTACCCGCCCAATTTGAATTCCGCCGGCTCATTTGCGATGCGCTGCCGCAACTTTAGGAGCAAGTGCTTCCTGAATAACAGCACTTGCTCCTAAAATTTCTGCAGCGTAACGCAAATGAGATGCGTTACTCCAGAGCAAAGATGCTCTGAACTACCTGAATCTGGCCCATAGTGTTTTAACCTTTGTTTATTTTCATAAAATCAATTAAAGATGTTATAATATTGTGCTAATGCAATGTATGTCATTTCAGACTATACAACAATATCTATACGTTGTGGGGAAAAAAAACGTCTTTCTTGCACTGAGGAAGCCCAACGGCGAAACACGTAGGCGACTTCAAAGCATTTGTCCATATTGAATTTATAATTTATATGGTTTTATTCATTTATATTATTGCTGTATATTTTTCTATTTTGTAATAAACATATATTTGTATATACTTCCGTCTTGCCTCAAAGTCCGACCACCAATCACTATCCTAGTGGTTGTCTTCTATTCCCTTCAATGCATACAGATGTGGCCCACGTGCCTTCCCTGTGTACTCTGTTTTTCCCTTCCCTTCTCCCTATCCTTTTCCCTTCATCCAAACTCCCCCTTGTTTTCTTTTCCCTTTCCTTATATTTTTAATGGAGCTGGGAATGTGTAATGAAGCTGGGAATGTGTACCGTAATGGAGCTGGGAATGTGTAATGGAGCTGGGTCCTGTTATGCAATGGAGCTGGGAATGTGTAATTGAGCTGGGAATGTGTAATGGAGCTGGGAATGTGTACCGTAATGGAGCTGGGAATGTGTACCGTAATGGAGCTGGGAATGTGTACCGTAATGGAGCTGGGAATGTGTAATGGAGCTGGGTCCTGTTATGTAACGGAGCTGGGAATGTGTAATGGATCTGGGAATGTGTAATGAAGCTGGAAATGTGTAATGGAGCTGGGTCCTGTTATGTAATGGAGCTGGAAATGTGTAATGGAGCTGGGAATGTGTAATGGAGCTGGGTCCTGTTATGTAATGGAGCTGGGAATGTGTACCGTAATGGTGCTGGGAATGTGTAATGGAGCTGGGAATGTGTAATGGAGCTGGGAATGTGTACCGTAATGGAGCTGGGAATGTGTAATGGAGCTGGGAATGTGTAATGGAGCTGGGTCCTGTTATGTAATGGAGCTGGGAATGTGTAATGCAGGGAGATGCTAGACAAAGCTCTCTCCTAGCCTACATACCTGGAGGAAATGATATGGCAGTACTAATGACATCACATTTATTCAATGTGGAAGCACTGTCTTAACAGAAATCCTCTACAGTCACTTCTATGGAGCAGTGTAGCAAGATTGGAAGCCTAGGCAGTGCTGCCAACCTACCAGATTGAAATTTACTGGCACAACACCCAAAATTTACAGGCGCAGCCACATTTTTACTGGCATTTCACAAAAGTTACTAAATTCCATTTTTAGGTGCAAATTTCAGTATTTATGCCGCGTACACACGGTCGTATTTTGCGATGAAAAAAAAACGATGTTTTTTAAAACGTCATTTAAATTGATCGTGTGTGGGCAAAACGTCGTTTTTTGTCTTAAAAAAAACGACCAAAAAAAAATTCCAACATGCTTGAATTTTTTGTGTCGTTTTTCAAAACGTCGTTTTTTGTTTCACAAAAAGTCACCGTGTGTAGCAACAACGTCGTTCAAAACGACGTTTTTCAACCCGCGCATGCCCAGAAGCTAGTTATGAAGCAAGCTTCAATGGAAAAGAGTGGTGAACGTAACCTTGCTTTTTGTGAAAAAACGATGGTGTGTATGCAAAATTGTCTTTGAAAAGTGACGTTTCAAAAACGTCGTTTTTTACTTCACAGAAAACGTCGTTTTTTTTTCATCGCAAAAAACGACCGTGTGTACGCGGCATCAGGCTACAAACAAGTACCCAGGCAAATAGCAATGTGATATTACGGTAAAAAAAAACATATTTTTGTTGTTTTCGATATAATAAGGGCAAATTATTTAGTCACATCACCCCCTGCCACCAACACCCCCTGCCTTTACCCCCCTCTGCGGTGCCACAATCTCCCCCTTTTGTGTGTATTTTTTTTATATGAGTGACTTTGGCAGAGAAGTATGGTGTTTTGGTGTGTGCAGTGTACAAAGGGGTGTGTGTGCACGCTTATCTTATATAATCTATTTTGCTCCCTGCATACTACTGACTTAACATAAGTTTATATAACACTCGTCGTAGGTATAGTCAGTCAGTGTATGTCAGTTAGCCAGGTCAGTGTAGTGTATGTATGTCAGGTAGAGGTAGGTAGGTGATGAAGTCAGTGTAGGTATGTCTCTTCTGACCATCAGTGTACAAGTAGGTGAGGTCAGTGTAATGGTCAGTGTGTCAGGTAGGTGTGTTAATTGCCTATCATTGATGGGCAGCACCGGTAGGCCAGGCAGAAAGCAGCAAGTTAGCTTACCTCCCTTCACACAACGCCACCTCCCTGCGAAAAACACCCGCAAAATGACCACCCCCGAATCCCCCCACGGTGCCACCACCGGCCTTCGGCTGAAGCCCCTGGTGTTTTTGACATCTAGCAACGCCCCTGGCAAAGAGGTAGGAGTGCCTGGATGGTAGTAGTATAGTAAAACAGAAAGAGTAAGTGCAGTAAGAAAGGATTTATTAGATAATATGTCACAGACAATAAATTGGCTACTCACAAACATGAGTGGTAACACAGGCAAATTGTCAGGGTCAGTACCGGGGAATTGAACCTGGGACCTCTCTGTTACCAGTCCAACACCTTGCCTTTGAGCCACTTTTTAGTTGCTATTTCTGTCTGCTGTCCATCAAAGCCTGGTCCTGGAATATGTGCTGATTGCCTTCTCATTGCAATCTGCACCAGACTCCTGTTTCAGCTGAGGCAGGTTATCCAATTAACCAGGGTATAAAGCCCTGCCTCACTCTGAGAGCTGTCGGTTCATTCTGATCAGATCATTCTGTCTGTGCCAACAGCTCCTGTATGTTGATCTTTTGCTGCAAGACTGACCCCCGGCTTTTGACCCTTGGCTCGTTTTTGGACTTCTGCTTTCCTGAACCCCTGACCCCGGCTTGGACTTTGGATACCCGATCTTCACCTGCCCTTCGACCCCGGCTTGTATTTTTGGACTTTCCCTGTCTTCTGCAGCCCCGGACCACGGCTTGTCTCCTGGACCTGTTTTTAGCCCTGCCCTGACCAGTGAAGTACTTTTGTGCCTGGACGATCTTCTGTTTATCTGCTGCAGCCTTCCAGTCGGTAATCCGCCTGTACCTGCTCCACGCACCTGACCATCGTCTTCCCGCTGGTACCGGTGCCTCCCGGTGCGTCCGTCCCTCTGTCCCAATCTCAGGGGGCGGATCGCATCAGGTCGCAAAGGTAGCTCACAAGTCTGCAAATGGACTCCACTCTAGGTAAGCCCTCACACAAATGGATAGTGATGCAGGCCCGGTGTCACTGTCTGTGAGATGTTATCTAATAAATCCTTGCTTACTGCACTTAGATTGGCGCATCTCTTTCTGTTTTACAATATTTTCCAGAGCTTGCTTCTGCTTCAGGGTTGCTGCCGCTAGTGCTTTTTATTAATAAAGTATACACCAGGACTATTCATTGGACTATTATTGGACATTTGATTTTATTTTCAGTACTTTTCTTTTGCATGGACCACATGATAATCTGATATTTATTTTTGACCATTTCTGTATGCTCTTGTAATCGTGCGCCATCTACCACTATTTTTATGGATTGTAGTAGTAGTCTGGCACAGTGACAGGACGATGATCCTCCAGGGATGGCTGGAACTGTAGGAAGCAGTAACGGTTGTAGTGGGTCAGCGACCCAGGAGCTGGCGGGTACAGGAACAGCAGGAGGCTGAAGCTGGGTGAGACAAGCCAGGTTAGGTGCAACACAGAGCAGCAGGCAAGAGCAGCATGCAATAGCAGGGTCAGACAGGCCGGGTCAGAGCAGGAATTTAGAAGGCAGATGCAGGAGACTAAGCATGGTCAGAGGTTCAGGCAAGGTCTGGCAGTGGGTAGGCAGTAGAAGATAAGCAGGGTCAAACAAGCCAAAGGTCAGGATTGGAGACGTCGGATGGTCAAGAAGAGGCATAATGGCGCCAAGTAGCGCTAACGTGCACGCAAACTCGATGCGCACGCACCCGACGCGCACACACGCGCGCCCTTGACATGCGCGCGCAAGGGTCTTCTAGCAGGTCCCTGACAGTGACACAAAAAGTGAAAAAAAGTCAGAAAATATGAGTAGGGAAAAAAAGTCAGACACCTCCACCTGAAAAAACATTCTTGTTTTGGAGGTTGTCTCATTGTTGCCCATCTAGTGCACCTGTTGTTACTTTTAATTAACAGAAAAGCAGCTCAAACTGATTAACAACCCCCTCTGTATACACCCCTCCCCTCTCAATAACCCAGGAGTTCTGATTCAAAAGTGTTCCTTTAATTTTTTTTGACCAGTGTATATTCTTATTTTTGCTGACATATACAATGGACTCTGATACATTCTGCGTGGGACACACACTCTATCACTCCCTTTTTGTCATATTTTTATTGTCCCCTAGATTGTAAGCCCATACTATTATTGAACCAAATTGGTTCATGCATATACATGCTTATATCATATACTACTTTACTTTTATGCTGTTACGGCAGCATTTATTGGTACATATGCATTTATGTTTCAGTTGACAAAATGGATATTGGGAGATCTTTGGTGACCCACACCCTGGGCTGGTTTTTCCTCTTCCTCCTCAGCTCCCGAGCCAGACGCTCATTACTGTGACCTCTGGGTATTCAGCATTTGGTAGTCTGATCCAGCCTTTGAGTATAGGGCCATGCACTTTGGACCGTAATTGTCATTATACCATCTCTGTGTTGATACTTATTTGGTTCATTATACCCCCCTACAGATGTACTACACGTGCATCTACCCCCGATGAAGCGAGCATGGTCTTGCAAACGCGTTTGGTTTAATTTTCATGCCTGTGTACTTTGCAATTTACATTTTATGCCATGATACGTGTAATGACATTTTTACTGTATGTATCATTTCAGGGCTTGACTATGATTCATGTTGTTTATGACAATTTTAAGAATGCATTTACTTTGTCAATTGTTGGCTAACCGCATTCACCTCATTTAAAGTCCCGGGGCAATTTTCTGTATTTTGTTGCATACATTGGGGTGGAGGTGGTTTGTTGGTGACATCAAATCTTTTCCCTTTGTCTCCTGTAGTAAACTACTGCCTACAGCCTCTTTACCATGTCTGTAGTCTCTGCCTGTCTCTTGTACTAACAGCTAGGGATGAGCTTCGTGTTCGAGTCAAGCCCATGTTCGATTCGAACATCGGCTGTTAGACCGTTCGTCGAAATTCGAGTGACGCGCCACGGCCCATAATTCACTCTGGCATTGCGCGCTGATGATAAGCCAATCACAGCGCACAAAAAACGGAGAGCCATAATTGGCCAAAGCAACACGCCCCACGCTATAAAAGGCCACCTGCAGCGCGGCCTCGTGTAGTGTGTTCCAGGCTTGTTCCAGATCAGACAGAGAGAGAGAGAGAGAGAGAGAGAGAGATAGAGCAGGCAGGCTAGTCAGTTAAATTTACAGTGTGTAGAGCAGTGGTCCCCAACTTTTTTGGCACCAGGGACCGGCTGCGTGGAAGAAAATGTTGCCAAGGCCCGGTTGGGGGGAGGTTGGGGATGGCATGCGGGGGGTAAGCGATTTTCCATGGGCAGTTTGTCAGCGCATTATTTCTATTATAAGAGCAGGGCAGCGGCCCGGCTGCAGAAGTGCCGCGGCCCGGTAGTGAGCCGCGGACCGGGGGTTGACGACCCCTGGTGTAGAGGATATATACACATCCCAGGAGTTGTACATAAATTTATACACTGTATAGTTTAATTAGATTAGTTTTTCCTAATCTGTCAGGCAGTTGATTGTGCTAGCTGCAGTGTTCTCACATGTTGTATTGCCCGTGTGCTCAGTGCACCTAAACCAACTGCTGTATACTGCAAGTTTGCTCATTACTTTGCAACTAAACCCACTTGGTGCATAGTGCAAGTGTGCTCCTAACTTTGCACCTAAACACACTTGGTGCATAGTGCAAGTGTGCTCATTACTTTACAACTAAACCCACTTAGTGCATAGTGCAAGTTTGCTCATTACTTTGCAACTAAATCCACTTGGTGCATAGTGCAAGTGTGCTTATAACTTTGCACCTAAACACACTTGGTGCATAGTGCAAGTGTGCTCATTACTTTACAACTAAACCCACTTGGTGCATAGTGCAAGTGTGCTCCTAACTTTGCACCTAAACCCACTTGGTGCATAGTGCAAGTGTGCTCATAGAAACTAAACCCACTTGGTGCATAGTCCATGTGTGCTCATAACTTTGCACCTAAACAAACTTGGTGCATAGTGCAAGTGTGCTCATTACTTTACAACTAAACCCACTTGGTGCATAGTGCAAGTGTGCTCATAACTTTGCACCTAAACCCACTTGGTGCATAGTGCAAGTGTGCTCATAACAACTAAACCCACTTGGTGCATAGTGCAAGTGTGCTCATTACTTACTTTACACGTAAACCCACTTGGTGCATAGTGCAAGTTTGCTTATTACTTTGCAACTAAACCCACTTGGTGCATAGTGCATGTGTGCTCATTACTTTACAACTAAACCCACTTGGTGCATAGTGCAAGTTTGCTTATTACTTTGCAACTAAACCCACTTGGTGCATAGTGCATGTGTGCTCATTACTTTACAACTAAACCCACTTAATGCATAGTGCCAGTGTTCTTATAGCAACTAAACCCACTTGGTGCATAGTGCAAGTGTGCTCATAACTTTGCACCTAATCCCACTTGGTGCATAGTGCAAGTGTGCTCTTAACTTTGCACCTAAAAATCCACTTGGTGCATAGTGCAAGTGTGCTCATTACTTTCCACATAAAGCTACTTGGTGTGTTTGAACGCAGTGTTGGGTACATGCTGCATGAAGATGCGCAGTGCTTTGAAGGTTCCGATGATGGAACACAGATAGAGGAAGGCAGTAATGTGAGCCCAGAGAGAGGGGGTACCCAAGAAGGACAGCAATCTGGCAGTCATCTTCCCTTAGTTGCAGCATACTGCCAGGTTTTCGACAGTGATGAGGAGGGAGGGGATGATGAGGTCACTGACTCTACGTGGGTGCCTGAGAGGAGGAGGAGAAAGAGGAGGCACAGGCACATCTCCAAAGAGGCAGGATGCCCTCCAGGGGACAGCTTAAGGGCAGCACACTAACTGCATTCCATTGCAGAGCTACGCCTGTGCAGGGCGCTGCTGTGTCTCAGCGTTACTGCAAAAGTTCTTTGGTGTGGGTCTTTTTTGAGACATGTGCATCAGATCACACCGTTGCTATTTGCAACATATGTCTCAAGCGTATCTTGTGTGGCCAAAACATCACCCGCTTAGGCACCACATTCTTGACCATACATATGTCGACCTGCCATGCAGTTCGTTGGCAAGCATACCTGAAAGACCCACACCAAAGAACAAAGCGGACCTCCCCTTGCCCCTCATCAGCTGGGATCCCCAACCCCACTATACGCTTAGTCCTCTCTGAAACCTGCACTGATGGGACTGAAGGTGTAGAATTAGGTGTGTCACAACCTAATAGTATTTGCGGGAAATCTACTATCGGTACACCGATGACAGATTGTAGCAGACAAATTTCCCTGCCCCAGCTGCTGCAGCACCAAACTAAGTACTCTCCCAGCCATCCACATGCCCAGTGGTTGAATGTTAGCTTAGCGAAATTGCTAGCACTTCAACTGCTGCCTTTTCTGTTGGTAGATTCTGCCCCTTTTTTCCGTGAGTTTGTGGAATGTGCGGTACCTCAGTGGCAAGTTCCCAAACACCACTTTTTCTCAAGGAAGGCGATTCCCGCTCTCTACCGCCATGTGGAAGGCAATGTCCATGCCTCGCTGGACAGGGCGGTCAGTGGTAAGGTGCATATTACCACTGACTCATGGTCCAGCAGGCATGGACAGGGATGTTACCTCTCTTTCACGGCACATTTGGTGACTCTGCTGGCAGCTGGGAAGGACGCAGGGCAAGGTACAGTATTGTTGGAGGTTGTTCTGCCACCACGCCTCCAAAACAATACTACTGGTTGTGACACACCTCTCTCCTCCACCCCCTCCTCTTCTTCTTCCTCTGTGGCCTCTTCCTGTGCTGATGTGTCCTTGGAACCAGTCGTGCTCCGTAGGCATACTGGGGGCAGGAATGCAGGCAAAGAGATGCCATGCGGTGCTAGAGCTGATGTGCTTGGGGCAGAGGTTCTGTCAGCTCTTCAGGGGCAGGCTCAGAGGTGGTTGACGCCACGCCAGTTTAAGCCAGGAATGGTGGTTAGCGACAATGGCACCAACCTCCTCTCTGCCCTGCGACAGGGACAACTGACTTATGTGCCCTGTTTTGATCATGTTCTGAATTTGGTGGTGCAGCGGTTCTTGGGCATGTAACCCGGGCTTACAGGATGGCCAGGAAAGTCTGTGTGCATTTCAGAAGGTCATATAATGCCACTGCTCGGCTGGTAGACCTCCTAATCTGTGACATGCCCACCAAATGGAACTCTATATTGGCCATGCTGCAGCGGCTGCACACTCAGCAGAGGGCCATTAATGAGTACCTGTGCCAATATGGCAGCAGAACTGGGTCAGGGGAGCTTGGTTTTTTTTTCCCACGTCAGTGGGCCTTGATCAGGGATGCATGCACTGTCCTGTCACCATTTGAGGCCACGAGGATGGTGAGCAGTGACAGTGCATGCATCAGTGAGACTGTCCCTCTTATTCACATGTTGGAGCACACGCTACGTGGAATAATGGACAGGACCCTTGAGGCAGAACAGAGGGAGGAAGAGGAGGACTTCCTTACCTCTCAAGGCCCCCTTTATCTAGACAGTGGTTCTGCTTACCCACCTAGCACACAGGAAGAGGAGGAGGAGGATTGTATCAGCATCAGCAGCAGTCTTCAAGGGATCAATTACAGTCCCAAGGAACCCATGGACTTTTATGTGGCTGGGATGAGGTGGCTACGGATCCTGTCGTCCTCAGTGACCCAGAGGACTCTGCCCCGAATGCCTCAGCAAACCTACGCCGCATGGCCTCCCTGATCCTGCAAAGCCTGCATAAGGATCCTCGTATTCGTGCTATCAAGGAGAGGGATCATTACTGGCTGGCAACTCTCCTTGATCCACGTTACAAGGATAAGATTGCGGTCCTTATCTTGCCGTCGCAGAGGGAGCAGAAGATGAAACATCTTCAGGAGGCCTTGCAAAATGGTCTGTGCAACGCGTACCCAGAGACTGGGGGGTTACCAAATCCTGGTTGCTGAGGCTTCGGTAAATCACAGGAGGAGCAGTGAAAAAGGTGACCGTCTGACTGATGCGTTCAGACAATTTTTTAGTCCGCAGCCCCAAGTCATAACCGGTTCCAGCAACCATCGCCAGTGTCTGTTTTACATGGTGCAGGAATACCTAGGGGCAAGAGCAGACTTGGACACCTTTCCCACCAAAATTCCTCTGGCTTACTGGGTCTTGAGGATGGATCACTGGCCAGAGCTTGCACAGTACGCAATTGAGCTACTGGCTTTTCCTGCATGCAGCGTTCTTTCAGAACGCACATTCAGTGCTGCTGGAGGCTTTGACCGATCACAGGGTGCACCTCTCCACCGACTCCGTAGATCGACTGACCTTCATAAAAATGAATCGGGCTTGGATCACCACCAGCTACCAAGCACCTGATGCTGATGTAACTGAATACATTTTTGAAATGTCAGATCCCTTGGAGACTGCCTATGCTGATGCTGAGTGACTATGCTGTTATGCTGACTAAATATCCTTCTTCTCTATGATCTTGCTGATAGCTTGTAAGAACATTGTTGGTTCTGGCCACCGCCACTAGTGGCTTAGGCCCAATTTTTCTGCCCCTGTTTAACATGGGCGTGTAATTTACAATTTTTGATGCAATACTTTACATGTGGCTCTTTGCTGTGCTCCAACTAGAGTATCTGTGAGGAGTTGCAGTGTTGTGGTGAATGAGAGATTAATTGATTTCCTGACACAAGACAGGATAGGCTGTACTACTTCACTGCAACAAGAATGGAAAGAGACTGCTTGTTCAGTTGCCAGAAGGTGAAAAGAGACTGGACTTCAGCCGGCTGTATAATTTTATTGCCAGATGACATCACAAAAGCATATGCATGCTGATTGGTTAGCTTACACATTTAACTCCCATTCACCCTCCCATCCAGCCATACGCCCCTTTGTGAGCACGTCAGAACCCTTTGTTCAGTGCTCAATCACAGGGGTTTCCAACTAAAGTCCACAAGAGCAACATTCCTTTTCCGATGGGATGGGCTAGAAGGGGGAGGAGAAGTCCACACTTAGCATTATCAATTCTTCTCTGGTTACAGGATTTCAAACAGTCCTTTCAAAGTCTCCGAGTGAGGAGTAGGGATGAGCTTCGCGTTCGATGCGAACACATGTTCGCATCGAACATTGCACGTTTGATTGTTCATCGAAAACGAACAAATCGTGTCGTTCGTGCCAAATTCGAATGACCCATAATTCACTGCGGCGTTGCGCTCTGATGATTGGCCAAGCATGCACCATGACCCTGTGTAACGGCATGGCCCGTGACAGACTGAGATATTCCTATGTCTAGGGTCACCTTATGTCCACTAGGGCCATAGGGTGACAAAGAATCATAATTCATATATTACAGAAGACATTAATAAGGGACATTAATAATAATTCATGTTTGCAGGATGTCTTCAAATATCAAAAGCTGTTAGCTATGCAATCTGGGCACACATGATTTTGAAAGGTGTTAATTCAGGTCTACAAGACCAGAGTGAGTCATACCTTTGTATAATATGCTATTGAAGTGTCTTGAGGTGTTGGCTATTCATTGTAAAGACATTCCGTTGAAGGTGTGGATTGCACCCACTCTCACAAGACTCTGCCATTGTGTGATAAAGCTGTCTAGAGAACTTATTCAACTAGATGTCTGTGTTACTATTCAAGGTTAATTGAACCCTATTGATGATACGGTGCCATCATGTCTAGCTACCAATTAAAGAGTTATCCTCAGTGAGTGAATAGGGGGGTGGAGATTGCATTGTCCTGTGATTAACTGCATTGTGCTTGAGACTGTATAAGAAGCTGAGAAAATACTAATAAATTGTCATATATCTTTGGAAGCAAGTACGGAGCTCTGTCTCGTCTTATTCTGGGAAAGGATATGGATCGTGTATGCAATATTGTCGGAGTGTGTCAGATAAGCTTGTCGTGGTTGGATGGAAGGTTGTAAGCGGCGGTGACCGTTACATTGGTGGCACAGCGTGGGGTATTCACCAGAAGGACGGCTACAAGGACACAGGACAATGGAGATGCTTTATGAACGGATGAAGCCTCTTCCCTCATGGATTACTGGAGAGCCGGGGCAGCGCCAGCAACCGTAAAAATGGGACATTATCGCAGAACTTGTCGAAATGAATAGACTAAGAGGCCCAGCGTAACAGACAGGACACCCGAGGAAGAATTTTTTGATCGCTGTTAAACAAACAATATGCCTACTAATCCTTCTGGGAGATCATAGACAGGGTTTAGCGGCTGTGGACACCTTGCGACAGCGAAGAAGTGCTGCACACTAAGAGAGAGGAGAGGTGCAAACCAGTCTCCATGGAAGAGGAATTCCAAAAGAGGTTACAAGAGATACGAATCCATAGAGGACCAGTATCAGGGAGGTCCTGTTGGGATGGTCGGATGTGATTCTCCAACTCTGGAAGGAAGCGTTAGTCTGGAACAGCAACACCAAGGAAAGGTCCTGCCCTCCATCTATGCAAGGTACTCCGTATGCTACGAATGCTTTGTTGGGGGAACAACCGAAGCAGGAGTGGATAGCAGAGTTAAGCAGGCTGATCCGGGCAGAGAGAGCTGGAGAGAGCTACAGAGCCCTCCGGTGGTAGTTGCCCAGAGTGCCCGTGGTCAGCATGACAGCCCCACAGAAGGCTATGATTGATGGCCTGGGATTGTTGTATTGGAAGATGTCCAGTGATCCCGCTTTGGGGATGATCGGGAGTGGCGCTGGAGGACATAATGGAGCCAGAGAGGAAAAATTAAATATCTCGGGAGGCCACTGGTCACAGGAAGATTTAGAATTTCTGGCCATTCAAGAATGGGAGCTGGAGGTTGCCTACAGCAGCTGCTAATCGGCTCAGCAGCAGGGTGGGGCTCCCATTGCCTGGGACTTGAGAAAAGGTCAGATAACTGTGAAATCATGGCTGATACGGCAGTGGAAAATATAGAGATTTTCACCCTAAAGCCGAAGCGGATGGTGTGGAGTTCCAGAGAGTGGGGCGGTTGGCCCCTCTCTCCAACAACAAGTGAGGTGGTAAAGCTTTTACCCCCAGCTGAATCATGGCAACAGAACAGAGGTTACAGACCTCTGCTCTCCAAACGGAAGAGGGGGACCCTGTGGTGGTGGATGGGACTGTGGTCTCCACTCACAGGAACCCAGCAGAAGAGCTGCAACAGAGCAGAGTGTCATAGGCCTCTGCTCCTCACTAACAGAAGAGGGGTTCCTGGGGTAGGGATGGGACTTCACTCCACTGGCACAACCCCAGAAAATGGTACAGGACTGGGACAGGAGGATGTCGGCTTTGCTTTGCAAGCACCGGGGGGTTTTCACCAAGCACCAGTGGATGGGAATTCGTCTCCATGGCAGGAAGGGGGGGCAGTTGGCCCAGACCCCCAACAGCATAGGACTGAGCCCAGCCACCCTGTTCTCCCCAGCGGCAGGCGTGTTATCAGAGAGGCAGAGGTTGGCGGGGTGAGATTCAGTGGGCCATTTATTTGGGGTACAGTTGGAGATCAGCATGAGGACTGGACCTACTGACGGACTTCGGGTCAACCCGTTTGGGGTTACCACCTGTGTCATCTCCCGCCGAGGGGAAGTGTAACGGAATGGCCCGTGACAGACTGAGATATTCCTATGTCTAGTCACCTTATGTCCAATGTGACAAAGAATCATAATTCATATATTACAGAAGACATGACATTAATAATAATTCATGGGCCAAATATCAAAAGTGAGCTATGCAATCTGGCACACATGCTTTTGAAAGGTGTTAATTCAGGTTACAAGACCAGAGTCATACCTTTGTATAATATGCCATTGAAGTGTCTTGAGGTGTTGGCTATTCACTGAAAGACATCCGTTGAAGGTGTGGATTGCCCCACTCTCACAAGTGCCATTGTGTGATAAAGCTTCTAGAGAACTTATTCAACTAGATGTCTGTGTTACTATTCAAGGTTAATTGAACCAGAACGGTACTCGTCTAGCTAAATTAAAGGTTCACAGTGAGTGAATGGGGGGTGGAGATTGCATTGTCCTGTGATTAACTGCATTATGCTTGAGACTGTATGAAGCGAGAAAATACAATAAATTGATATATCTTTGGAAAATACGGAGCTTCGTCTTATTCTGGGAAAGGATGGATCGTGTATGCAATATTGTGGAGTGTGTCGATAAGCTTGTCGTGGTTGGATGGAAGGTTGTAAGCGTGGTGACCGTTACACCCTGCATGCTTGGCCACACAGCCCCAAAAAACGAGAACCTATTCCAAAGCCTGGGTGCTTTAGCACACGCCCCACACTAAAAAGGCCGCCTCCCGGGCGGCCTCGTGTAGTGTGTTCCGGCTTGCTTTGCAGTCAGCGGAGAGAGAGAGAGAGAGAGAGAGAGAGAGACACAGTATTTACCAAGCCTGTGCGCCAGTCACAGCACACAAGCAGGAATCAATTGTTTTTGACATTTACAAAAGAGATACTGCCTGAGTGTATTTCCTCATTTACTAAACTGCCTAATGGCCCAGGAGAGGGTGCACGGCACGCCATCAGAGCTCGTATGGCATTTAGAGTAAACTGGAGATTTGGGCGGGAGTTTATGAGGGGAGGGAGGGGGGTGATGCGGGGAAGTCTAGTGACTGTGTTTGAATGTGTGTGACGCCAAAGTGAAAGTGACTTTTGAGAACCGATCCCCGTGCGCTTGCAAGTACGCCAGAACCTCGAAGGTTCTTTGCATACGCGCCAAAAAATTTCGGGGAATGCCGTGCGCCGCGTCATACGCCGAGAAATTCTTGGTAAACCGGCGTAGCGGTTTGCGCTGCCTGAAGTGGCCCCAATCCAGGTTCTCGGTGCGCTGACACTGAAGGGGAACTCCGCGCCAAATTTCAAATTTGAAACCGGCGCGGGTTCCCCCCAGGGGTACAATAGGCTCTTCGGCTTGGTCCGGAACGTGAGGGGTTAACCCAAGCCAAAAACGGCGTGGGGTTCCCCCTCCAGATCCGTACCAAGCCTCATCCCAGGAGAAAAAATCAAGAGGTGTCAGAGGTGGTAGAAGAGTCCAAAAGGCCAAGGTCCTAATAGGTACGGGTATCTTTAACCACTTAAGACCCGGACCAAATGCGATTCGGCACTGCTTCGTTTTAACTGACAATTGCGCGGTCGTGCGACGTGGCTCCCAAACAAAATTGGCGTCCTTTTTTTCCCACAAATAGAGCTTTCCTTTGGTGGTATTTGATCACCTCTGCGGTTTTTATTTTTTGCGCTATTAACAAAAATAGAGCGACAATTTTAAAAAAAAAATCAATATTTTTTACTTTTTGCTAAAATAAATATCCCCCAAAAATATATAAAAAAACATTTTTTTTCCTCAGTTTAGGGCGATACGTATTCTTCTACGTATTTTTGGTAAAAAAAATCGCAATAAGTGTTTATCGGTCGGTTTTCGCAAAATTTATAGCGTTTACAAAATAAGGGATAGTTTTATTGCATTTTTATTAATTATTTTTTTTTTACTACTAATAGCGGCGATCAGCGATTTTTTTCGTGACTGCGACAATATGGCGGACACTTCGGACAATTTTGACACATTTTTGGGACAATTATCATTTTCACAGCAAAAAATGCATTTAAATTGCATTGTTTACTGTGGAAATGACAGCTGCAGTTTGGGAGTTAACCACATGTGGCGCTGTAGGGGATGTGAGACCTAGTGTGTTTGTTTACAACTGTAGGGGGGTGTGGCTGTAGGTGTGACGTCATCGATCGCGTCCCCCTATTACAGGGATGACGCGATCGATGCTGCGGCCACAGAGAAGCACGGGGAAGCCGTGTGTACACACGGCTCTCCCCGTTCTTCCTCTCCAGGGACGGATCGCCGCACTCCAGCGGCGATCGGGTCCGCGAATCCCGCGGTCCCGGAGCTTCGGACCGGGTCGCGGGCACGCGCCCGTGACCCACAAATGGGTACTAAAATCAACGTATATATACGTTGATGTGCCATTCTGCCGACGTAAATGTGCAGTAGGCGGTCCTTAAGTGGTTAACCTTAGCGGAGTTCCTCTGACTGATGATGAGACAAGAGTGTTGGATAGGGGCCTGAAATTTGCCCCGATCCGTAATCTGAACAAGTTTCAGACTTTTGTCAATATTCAGAAATACACTAGGAGTCTGAATATGAAAAAATATTTTTTGTCCAAACCGATCGAGAGGAATTCCTCTCAGATTGCTCTTGGGCATTCTAATCTGAGGAATAGATCTACTTTTAATCCGCAATATACAGATACCAGACACCTTGATGTATTTTGAAGCATGGTATGTAAGGATCTTGAGAATCTTCATATCAAAAAAGTCAGGGACTCTCAATGCATCCGTCGGGGGATTATATCATTGGAGCAACGGAATGATATAGTGATTCGCCCCGCTGATAAGGGGGGTGGTCTTGTAGTACTTAGCAAGGCCTATTATCATGAGGAGATGAGCAGACTTCTGGGTGATGGTAACACTTATTCTATCCTGCGGGGTGATCCTATGGTTAAATATAAAAACCAATTGCATTCTTTGATTGAGGAGGGCAAAGGCAAGGGGGTCCTGAATGGTAAAGAGGCTGCCTATTTGGACCCTTTTTACTGTCGGACACCGATCATTTACTTTTTGCCAAAGTTGCATAAGAATGCTGAGCGGCCCCCGGGTCGCCCCATAGTAAATGGAATTGATTCCATGACATCCCGGTTGGGACAGTATCTGGATGTATTTCTGCAGCCCTTGGTGCGCAATATGCCTGCATATCTGAGGGATACTAAGCAGATCATCCAGATTTTGGATTCCATTCCCTGTACTCCTGATACGATCCTAGTGACTGCAGATGTCGGGTCGCTCTATACGATCATTGATCATGAAGCGGCTCTGACATCAGTGAGTTGGGCATTGGAGTCAGCTGACCTTAGCTATGACCAAGTGCAATTTTTGTTAGATGGCCCTTAAATTTTGTTTGCTAAGTAATTATTTTTGGTACAATAGGGATTTTTTTTTGCAACAATGCGGAGTAGCTATGGGAGCCCGTTTTGCTCCCAATGTGGCCAACTTGTTTATGGCCCACTGGGAGCGGGACGTGGTATTCCAGGACAGACCACCTCAGTTGCTGTGCTACCGTAGATATATAGATGACCTTATCATGGTGTGGGAGGGTGATTTGCTTTCGTTGCAGCAATTCATGGATAAGCCTAATTCTAACAATAAGAATATAGTTTTGACCTGGACAGTTTCCCATGACAAGATTAATTTCCTTGATTTAGAAATTTTCAAATAAGACTGTTGTTGATGTTCTCCTTACCAAAAATTATTTCAAGACAGTTGATCGTAACGGGTATATCCCTCTAACTAGTTGCCATCATCGCCTATGGCTGTGCAATATTCCGCGAGGACAGTTTGTGAGACTGCGCCGGAACTGTACTTTGGAGTCAGATTACCTGGTCCAATCACAGGAATTATCTGCTTGTTTTATATCTAAAGGTTATTCTCGCCCTTTAATTCTAGAAGAGATTGAGAAAGTAAGAGCCCTAGATAGGAGTGCTATCGTAGCAGATAAACCTCTCAATACAACTAAAGAACAAGCTAATTTCAAAATGGTGCTGGATTTTAATATCCAGCACAAGAAATTTGAAAAAATAGTGGCAAAGCATTGGCCTATCTTAAAAGGTGATGGCGTCCTGGGGCCAGTCCTTCCGGATTGCCCTCAGTTCATCTATAGAAAGGCACCCTCATTGAGGGATAGCCTTGCTCCTGGGGTGATTGACCCACCGGTGGTGGCACAGCCCAAGCTTTTTGATTTTTTGACAGGCTTCTATGCGTGTGGTCGCTGCGCAATGTGTAAGCATGTTAAACAGCAGACTAAGAAAAGGAAGACCTTTTGTTCCAATGTGACCCATGTAGAATATCCCATCAAGCAGTTGATTACGTGTGATACCATCGGCGTAGTCTATATGCTCGAATGTGAGTGCGGCTTGCAATATGTTGGCCGCACCTCACGAGCATTACATGAGAGAATAGGGGAACACATTGGTAACATTTTGAGGGGTAATAGAAACCATAGTGTATCTAAACACTTTAAGCTATTCCATCAGAAAGACCCCAAAAAGTTAAAGTTCTGGGGCATCGAGAAAGTGTCCAAGCACTGGCGAGGGGGGCATTATATCCGCCAACTGAGTCGGCGTGAATCCTTCTGGATATATGAAACCAAAGTATCTTCGCCAGCTGGCCTCAATGTCGAGTTTGATCTTAATTGTTTTATTTCGAATAGATAATGGTTTATATATATATTGTTTATCTATTTTTTATGTATTTTTATTATTATTATACCTTTTATATATTTTTATGGTATCTTAAAAGTATTGTTAATTGTTAATGGTTTTCATGATGTTTGGGCCATGTAATATGGTCCAATATCTCCTGTTAACAATGTCCCCCTCTCTGGGTCTGGGGGTGACGATTAGTGATAAGGAGTTTATATTGAAAATTAATTGATCTTTTTGTAATTGTACTGGGTGTGCGATCGCGGCTGACGTCATAATATTAAATGTTTATTATTTAAAATTCTTGTAAACTTTCTATTGTGGTCTACTTAGCGATATGCCCTTGCTCTGCACCTTTAATCTTTGCGATGCTGGGTGTGCTTTTCTATTGCACTGGCATTGTTGTGGTGTAATAAAGTTTTTGAGCAGAGAGGGCGGTGTTGTGCTGCCATTGTTGTCATGGCAGCCGCAGGCTATATTAGGCTCAGACAGCGGGACGTCTGCACGCTGCTTTTCCATACCCCACGCTGATGAAGTCCCGCCCCAGGGATGTAACGATGTACGAGGGGGAGGAGCCACGTGTGACATCACCCGCGATCGTCCACCTATGTGAGATCTATGCTGGTTTATGCTGATCTGTTTTTATGCTTTGTTTGTCGCACTCGCTCCAGAGTGCTTCTACAGTGAGTGTTTGTCTTTTATCGCTTGAATAAATTTATAGAGTTTTGGCTTCAGAGCACTAGATCTCCTTTTGTTTTCATGCCCTGTTTGCCTCACTCCGTTCCTGAGTCTGTCACCATTGAAGTCTCATTGAAGTCTAGTTGCTGTATCTGCTTGCTGTACCTTTGAGAACAGGAGGTTCTCTATTACACGCTCTGTGACCTGTAGTAGGTCGAAGGTACAAGGTGAGAGGCCATTCCTGCTGATTGGTGGAGGTTTCTTCTGAAAATCACTCTCTTGGATCACGTACATATTTTTCCAAATTTGGATCATATAAGCACTGAGCACTTTTTATGGACTTTTCCTTTTCCTATTATATGCATATTTTTTCTATTGTATACTTAATTAAGTGTTTGTTTGCCCTGCACTACTTTTATCGTCATGCAGTCTGGCCGGACAGGAATGGGGGTGGGGATGAGCGAGCGCCCCCCCCTCCTGAGCCGTACCAGACCGCATGCCCTCGACATGGGGGAGAGTGCGCTTTGGGGGAGGGGGGCACTGCCCCCCCCCCAAAGCACTCTTGTCCCCATGTCGATAGGGACAAGAGCCTCTTCCCGACAACCCTGGCCGTTGGTTGTCGGGGTATGCTGGCGGGAGCCAATCAGAATCTGGGAGCCCCTTTAATAAGGTGGCCCCCAGATTCCAGCCCCCCACCCTATGTGAATGAGTATGGGGTACATCGTACCCCTACCCATTCACCTGGTGGAAAAAGTGTAAACATAAAAAAAACACATAGAATAAAATAATTTATTAGTCAGCTCTGGGGGTCTTCCGCCAACCCACCCCGGTCTTCCACCGCCGCCCCCTTCACCACAAAGCTGCTGTGCTTGTGGGGGAGGGCAGCGGGCTTCGACGTTTTCTGCCGGGGTGAGGGTCGCACATCCCACCCTGGTCTTCTAGTCGTTTTCGCCGCCGCCCCCTTCACCACGAAGCTTCCTGCTTTTGTGGGAGGGCGGCGGGCTTCTCGTCGCTGTCTTCCGCTGCGGGGTGACACTCGTGGGCTTCTTCGGCGACCTCCGCTTCTGCCTGGCTCCTCCGCTGGGGCCAGGGCTTCTCTCCGCTGTGTTCTTCCATTCGATGTTGACACGGCGAGGTCCGGCGCTGAATTGCCGACAGAGCGGCGGGCACCGACTTATATTGGCATAGGGCGTGGGTGTGGTTATGCCACCATGTGACCTTAACCCATGTGACATCACAGGGCATGATGGAAATGTGATGTCACATAGGTTAAGGTCACATGGTAGCATAACCACGCCCACGCCCTATGCCAATATAAGTCTGTGCCCACCGCTCTGTCAGCATTTCAGCGCCGGACCTCGCCGTGTCAACATCGAATGGAAGAACAAAGCGGAGACAAGCCCTGGCCCCAGCGGAGGAGCCAGGCAGAAGCGGAGGTCGCCGAAGAAGCCCGCGAGTGTCACCCTGCGGCGGAAGACAGCGATGAGAAGACCGGGATGGGATGTGCGACCCTCATCCCGGCCGAAAACGTCGAAGCCCGCTGCCCTCCCCCATAAGCAGGAAGCTTCGTGGTGAAGGGGGCGGCTGTGGAAGATGGCAAAACAGCGACGAGAAGCCCGCCACGTCGAAGTCCGGGATGGGGTGTGCGACTCTCATCCCGGCAGAAAACGTCGAAGGGGGCGGCGGCGGAAGATGGCGACACAGCGACTAGAAGGCCTGGCCCCCGCGGAGGAGCCAGGCAGAAGCCGACAAAGCCCGCGGGTGGTGCCCCGCGGTGGAAGACAGCGACGAGAAGCCCGAGAGTGGCGCCCTCTGGCGTAAGACAGCGAAAGAAGCCCTGGCCCCCGGAGGAGCCAGGCAGAAGCGGAGAAGCCCGAGGGGGAGCGACACCCCCGTTGTTCTCCGTTGTTTTCGGCTGCCCCCCCCGGATGTACAAAAAGCTTAATTTGGGGTGGGGGCTTGGCTGAACATGGCGGAGAGCATCGGTGGGTGTTTCCCCCCCCCCCCGCGGCGGAAGGCGGCGGCGAAGACCGGTGCGGGGCTGGAGCCCGCCGGCAGAAAACGGCTAGAAGACCGAGGAGTGGCGACGGCCCCGTTCTCCGCCATTTCCCGCTGGCCCCCCCCGGATGTAAAAGAGCTTAATTTTGGGGTGGGGGCCCGGCCGAACATAGCAGAAGACAGCCATCAGCCCGTGGGAGGCAGGAGCCCCCCGCAGAAGGCAGCGGCAAAGACCGAGGAGGGGCTCCTCCCCCGTTGTTCTCCACCATTTTCGGCTGGCCCCCTCCGGATGTAAAAGAGCTTAATTTTGGGGTGGGGGCCCGGCCGAACATGGCGGAGAGCATCGGTGGGTGTCCCCCCCCCCCCCCCCCCCGGCGGAAGGCGGCAGCGAAGACCGGTGCGGGGCTGGAGCCCCCCCGGCAGTAAACGGCTAGAAGACCGAGGAGGAGCTCCGCCCCCCGTTCTCTGCTGTTTTTGGCTGGCCCCCCCCGATGTAAAAGAGCTTAATTTGGGGTGGGGGCCTGGCCGAACATGGCGGAGAGCATCGGTGGGTGTCTCCCCCCCCCCCGCAGAAAACTGCGAAGCCCGGGGCCCAATGGGGTGGTGGTGGGGGGCTCCGGCAGAAGACCCCCGGAGCTGACTAATAAATTTTATTCTGAGTGGTGTCTTATTTTTACACTTTTCCACCCGGTGTGGAGTTCCCCTTTATCCTGGTCCTGTCAGGGGGGGGGAATGCCTGCTCGTCTGTCCATACAATGTATGAACAGCAATCTGTCATTTCCCCTAGTCAGTCCCACCCCTTTTACAGTTAGAACACACCCAGGTAACATAATCAACCCCTTCCTTGCCCCTAGTGTTAACCCCTTCCCTGCCAACAATGCATTTGTATACCATTGGTCGCTAGAAAAATGCCAAAGCTCACAAAAATGTGTCCGCCACAATGTCGCAGTAGCCATAAAAATCAATGATTGCCACCATTACTAGTAAAACAAAAATATATTCCTAAAAAACCCATAAAACGAAACCCTATATATAACTTTTGCCCAAACCAATCAAACGCTTATTGCGATTTTTTGGAACCAAAAATATGTCGAAGAATACGTATCGGCCTAAACTGAGGGCAACAAGTTTTTTTAGATATATTTTTGGGGAGATTTATTATAGCAAACAGGATTAAAACACATGTTCGATGCGAACATTGGCTGTTCGATCGTTCGTCGAAAATGAACAAATCGGGTCGTTCGCGCCAAATTCGAATGACCCATAATTTACTGCGGCGTTGCGCGCTGATGATTGGCCAAGCATGCACCATGACCCAATTCCTGGGTGCTTTGGCCAATTAGGAGAGAGAGAAGAGAGAGAGGAGAAGAGGAGAAAGGAGAAGAGGAGAAGAGGAGAAGAGGAGAGAGGAGAAGAGGAGAAGAGGAGAAGAGGAGAAGAGAGAAGAGGAGAAGAGGAGAAGACTTGCGCTAGTTCTGCTATTAGTATCTGTCAGGCAGGAGATTGTGCTTGATGCTCTAACGTGTTAGTTAATTGCACATAGACGCATTAACTGTTACTGCACGTGTGCTATTTATTTGCACAGAAAGACAGTTGCTGTTAATGCAAGTGGGCTATTGAATTGCACAGAAACGCAGTCGCTCTGACTGCGTGTGCTGTTACATACCACCTGAGCGCAGTTAGTGTCACTGTACGTGTGCTGTTATATACGACCTGAGCGCATTTAGTGTCACCGCACCTGTGCTGTTATATACCACCTGAGCGCAGTTAGTGTCACCGCACCTGTGCTGTTATATACCACCTGAGCGCAGTTAGTGTCACCGGACGTGTGCTGTTACATACCACCTGAGCGCAGTTAGTGTCACCGCACCTGTGCTGTTATATACCACCTGAGCGCAGTTAGTGTCACTGTACGTGTGCTTTTACATACCACCTGAGCGCAGTTAGTGTCACTCTACGTGTGCTGTTACATACCACCTGAGCGCAGTTAGTGTCACTGTACGTGTGCTGTTACATACCACCTGAGCGCAGTTAGTGTCACTGTACGTGTGCTTTTACATACCACCTGAGCACAGTTAGTGTCACTGTACGTGTGCTGTTACATACCACCTGAGCGCAGTTAGTGTCACTGTAAGTGTGCTGTTATATACGACCTGAGCGCATTTAGTGTCACCGCACCTGTGCTGTTATATACCACCTGAGCGCAGTTAGTGTCAGCGCACCTGTGCTGTTACATACCACCTGAGCGCAGTTAGTGTCACCGGACCTGTGCTGTTACATACCACCTGACCGCAGTTAGTGTCACCGTACGTGTGCTGTTACATACCACCTGAGCGCAGTTAGTGTCACCGCACCTGTGCTGTTATATACCACCTGAGCGCAGTTAGTGTCACCGCACCTGTGCTGTTATATACCACCTGAGCGCAGTTAGTGTCACTCTACGTGTGCTGTTACATACCACCTGAACGCATAAATATGTCTGGAAGGACAACAAAGAGAGTCAGAGAGTCACAAGGGCAAGCAGGCTCTGTATCTAGAGGTAACGCTGGTAGTGTATGTGGTGCATCCTCTTCAGCACGTGGCCGTGTCCGTGGCCGCTCGTCCTACTTTTCGGGAGCTGGCCGTGTTGAGCCTCAACATGCAGAGAAATTAGTAGAGTGGATGACCAAGCCGTCCTCATCCTCCTCATCCTCTCTCACACAGACTGATCAAAGTTTATCTGGCAAAGCAGCTGCCAAGGCGTCCTTCCCTCTGCACAATGGCTTCACACAATACTTCCCTAGTACCCCCATGTCCTCCTGAGGAGTCCCCCGAACTGTTTCAACACAGTGTTGGGTAAATGCTGCAGGAAGATGCGCAGCGTTTTGAAGACTCCAATGACAGAACACTGATAGAGGAAGTGTTACGTACCTGCCAGATGAGCCTGACGTGTAGTGGGAAGGCTTCTCGTACAACCCCGGCTAAAGGGCCACCGATGTTGCGACAGTGGCCACAAGAGCCTGGCGGTGTATGGGTGCCTGGTTCGTCTTGGGTCTTGTCGGTTCAGCAGGTGCAGCAGGAAACAGGAAGCTGGCTGGTGGGTGCAGTGAATGCGTAGTCAGACAAGCCGGGTTTGGTAACAGATGATCCGATATAGATATAAACGACAGGCAGAGAATGGTCAGTATACAGGCAAGTTCGGCAACGGGAAATCAAGCAGTTGTAGAGCTGAGCGTTGGTCACAAGGCAGGCCGGGATCAGGATAACAGAGATCAATCGTAGTCAGCAAGCCGGGTCAAACACAGGAAACAGGAAACAGGTCAGATCACAGGAAGTCAGGTAAGAACTGCAGATCAGGCAGCAAAGACACTGTGCTGCTGAGGTGTTTAAATAGGCAGCCTGTTGTCAATCACTGAAATCAGTCTGCACCATTAACTCTTAGGTGGCAGATCCATGACAGGAAGGCATTGATGTGAGCCCAGGGAGAGGGGGTGTCCGAGAGGGACAGCAATTTGTCAGTGATGATGATGTTCCCCCAGCTGGAGCATACTGCCAGGTTGTTGACAGTGATGAGGAGGGAGGGGATGATGAGGTCACTGATTATACCTGGGTGCCTGATAGGAGAGAGGAGGAGGAGGATGAGGCACAGGCACATCTCCAAAGAGGCAGGATGCCCTCCAGGGGTCAGCTTAAGGTCACACCCACTGCATTACAGCGCACATCTACGGCGCTTGTGCATGGCGCTGCTGTGTCTGACCGGTACAGCAAAAGTTCTTTGGTGTGGGCCTTTTTTGAAACATGTCCACAAGATCGTACCTTTGCTATTTGCAACTTATGTCGCAAGCGTATCTCGCGTGGCCAAAACATCAACCGCCTGGGTACCACATGCTTGTCCAGACATATGTCGACCTGCCATGCAGCTCGTTGGCAAGCACACCAGAAAGACCCACACCAAGGACAAAAGCGTACCCCCCCTTGCCCTTCTGGGACCTCCAACCCCAGTAGACCCCCAGTCCTCTCTGAAGCCTGCAGTGAAGGTGTAGAAATAGGTGTGTCACACGCTAGTAGTAGCGGTTAATCTACTGATAGTACCAGGCAAATTTCCCTGCCCCAGCTGCTGCAGCGCCGAAAGAAGTACAATCCCAGCCATCCATATGCCCAGCAGTTGAATGCTAGCTTAGCGAAATTGCTAGCACTTCAACTGCTACCTTTTCAGTTGGTAGATTCTGCCCCCTTCCGTGAGTTTGTGCAATTTGCAGTACCTCAGTGGCAAGTACCAAAACGCCACTTTTTCTCACAGGAAGGCTATTCCGGCTCTCTACCGGCATTTGTGGAAGGCAATGTCCATGCCTCGCTGGACAGGGCGGTCAGTGGTAAGGTGCATATTACCGCTGACTCATGGTCCAGCAGGCATTAACAGGGACGCTACCTGTCTTTTACGGCCCATTGGGTGACTCTGCTGGCAGCTGGGAAGGACGCAGGGCAAGGTCCAGTAGTTTTGGAGGTTGTTCCGCCACCACGCCTCCAAAACAATACTACTGCTTGTGACACACCTCTTTCCTCGACCCCCTCCTCTTCTTCCTCTGTGGCCTCTTCCTGTGGGGATGTTTTCTCCGAACCAGCCGTGCTCCATAGGCGTACGAGGGGATACGCAGGAATGCAGGCCAAGAGATGCCATGCGGTGCTAGAGCTGGTGTGCTTGGGAGACAGAAGCCACACTGGGGAAGAGGTTTTGTCAGCTCTGCAGGGTCAGGCTGAGAGGTGGTTGACGCCACGCCAGCTGAAGCCTGGAATGGTGGTCAGCGATAATGGCACCAACCTCCTCTCTGCCCTGCGACAGGGAAAACTCACCCACGTGCCCTGTTTTGCGCATGTCCTCAATTTAGTGGTGCAACGGTTCTTGGGCAGGTACCTGGGCTTGCAGGATGTCCTGAAGCAGGCCAGGAAAGTCTGTGTGCATTTTCGGAGGTCATATAATGCCACTGCTCGGCTGACTGACCTCCAAAGGGAATACAACCTGCCCAAGAACCGCCTAATTTGTGACATGCCCACCAGATGGACCTCAACGTTGGCCATGCTGCATCAGCTGCACATGCAGCAGCGGGCCATCAATGAGTACCTGTGCCAATATGGCAGCAGAACTGGGTCAGGGCAGCTAGTTTTTTTTCCCCACGCCAGTGGGCCTTGATCAGGGATGCATGCACTGTCCTGTCACCATTTGAGGAGGCCACGAGGATGGTGAGCAGTGACAGTGCATGCATCAGTGAGACTGTCCCTCTTATTCACATGTTGGAGCACACGCTACGTGGAATAATGGACAGGGCCCTTGAGGCAGAACAGAGGGAAGAAGAGGAGGAGGAGGAGAAGGATTGTATCAGCAGCATGGAGTTGGAGCCTAGCACTCAGCAGCAGCAGTCTTCAAGGGATCATTTACAGTCCCAAGGAGCACGTGGAGTTTTACGTGGCTGGGATGAGGTGCCAGTGGATCCAGTCGTCCTCAGTGACCCAGAGGACTGTGCCCCGAATGCCTCTGCAAACCTACGCTGCATGGCCTCCCTGATCCTGCAAAGCCTGCATAAGGATCCTCGTGTACGTGCTATTAAGGAGAGGGATCATTACTGGCTGGTGACTCTCCTTGATGGTTACAAGAGTAAGGTTGCGGACCTTATGTTGCCATCGTGGAGGGAGCAGAAGATGAAACTTCTGCGGGAGGCCTTGCAGAAGGGTCTGTGCAATGCGTTCCCAGAACTGGGGGGATTACCAAAACCTGGCTCTGGACAACGTCTTGCTGAGGCTTCGGTGAGTCACAGAAGGGGCGGTGGAGAAGTTGGTCGTCTGACCAATGCGTTCAGGCAGTTTTTTAGTCCGCAGCCCCAAGGTCTGACCGGTTCCAGCAACCATCACCAGCGTCTGGTTTACATGGTCCGGGAATACCTAGGGGCAAGATCCGACTTGGACACCTTCCCCACCGAAAATCCTCTGGCTTACTGGGTCTTGAGGATGGATCACTGGCCAGAGCTTGCCCAGTACGCAATTGAGCTACTGGCTTGCCCTGCATCCAGTGTTCTTTCAGAACGGACATTCAGTGCTGCTGGAGGCTTTGTGACTGATCACAGTGTGCGCCTCTCCACCGTCTCTGTTGATCGACTGACCTTCATCAAAATGAATCAGGCTTGGATCAACACCAGCTACCAAGCACCTGATGCTGATATTAATGAATAATATCTTTTTGTTGAAATGTCGGATCCCTTTTAGACTGCTGATGCTGAGTGACTGTCCTCTTATGCTGCTGATGGAATATCCTTCTCCTCCTCACTTTTCTTGCTGATAGCTAGTAAGAAATGTTGTGTTTCTGGGCTCCACCACCAGTGCCTAAGGCACAATTTTTCAGCCCCTGTTTAACAGGGGTGCCTAATAAAAAATTCTGATGCAATACTTTGCACATGGCTCCTTGTTACTCTCCAATTGGAGTTATTGGGAGGGGTTGCAAGTGTTGTGTTTTGCCCAAGGCACAATTTTTCAGCCCCTGTTTAACAGGGGCGCCTAATAACAATTTTTGATGCAATAATTTGCACGTGGCTCCTTGTTGCGCTCCAATTGGAGTTATTGGGAGGGGTTGCAAGTGTTGTGTTGTGCCCAAGGCACAATTTTTCAGCCCCTGTTTAACAGGGGCACCTAATAACAATTTTTGATGCAATACTTTGCACTTGGCTCCTTGTTACGCTCCAATTGGAGTTATTGGGAGGGGTTGCAAGTGTTGTGCCCAAGGCACAATTTTTTTTAGCCCCTGTTTAGCAGGGGCGCCTAATAACAATTTTTGATGCAATACTTTGCACGTGGCTCCTTGTGCTCCAATTGGAGTTATTGGGAGGGGTTGCAAGTGTTGTGTTGTGCCCAAGGCACAATTTTTCAGCCCCTGTTTAACAGGGGCGCCTAATAACAATTTTTGATGCAATAATTTGCACGTGGCTCCTTGTTGCGCTCCAATTGGAGTTATTGGGAGGGGTTGCAAGTGTTGTGTTGGGCCCAAGGCACAATTTTTCAGCCCCTGTTTAACAGGGGCGCCTAATAACAATTATTGATGCAATACTTTGCACGTGGCTCCTTGTTGCGCTCCAATTACAGTATGTTTGAGGGGTGCCCTTTTTTCTAAAAGTTTTCTTTCACAAAACAATAATGGCCCCCCACCACCGCTAAAATATTCGACATAATGTTGCCACACAGAACTTGCGCAAGTAGTATTAATTACTTTTTTTTTATAGTCCTCTCATGTTGTGCAGGGACATTTCTAAACATGTGCCACTACTATAGACACCCAGCAGGTGTGATATTTAAAGGAATTTTTCACTTTAAGCATCATTAAAATGGCTGCTCTGCAAAAAAACGGCCGTTTAAAAAAAAAAAATTCCATTGATACATGTTCCCTGGGGCAAGACCCGGGTTCTGAACGACGTTTTCCAACATTTAATTGAATTTTGGTCTTTAAAATGACCGTTTTTGAATTCGAACGTTCGGGTCCCATAGACTTCAATGGGGTTCGAAATATTCGTGCGAACCCGCGGTCTGTTCGAACGTTCTGGTGCGAACCAAACCCGGGGGTGTTCGGCTCATCCCTAATTGGGTGGTGTTTGTGGGCATTCATACATATTAGCAACGCTGGATCCTGGCCTATTGGCATGGTTATATTTTCTTAAGCCTCTCAATAAAATTATCTGAAATTTGGGGTTAAACTGGAACTATAATCAACACTTCTTTTTTTTGTTTTCTTTCATTTTGGATAGAGTTGGGGTGGGGAGGGTTAGAAGCCCTGTCAGTTTATTTTGTATTATCCCTGTCCGTTTGGGGAGATTGGCCTTCACTTCCTGCCCCATAGCCAAACAGGAAGTGATAGAAAAACTAGGCAAATTAAGGGACTCCTGTGCCCCCCCCCCCACAGAACTTGTGTGTGTCCCCTGAAAATTCCTGGGTGGGTCATAAAAAAACAGGGTGTGGCCTTGACAGGAAGGGTGGGTCATTTTTCTATTAGGGGGTGCCGAAATTTGGTCAGGCCTAGGGCAGCACAAAACCTAAATATCCTACTGCATATTAGGGCTTATTTAGACAGGATCCAATTTACAGCATGTTTTTAGATTGTGGGAGGAGGCCCACGCAGGCACTGGGAGAACATGCAAACTCCAGGCAGATGGTGTCTTGGGCGGGATTCCAACCAGCAACTCTTTTGCTGCTAGGTGAATGTGCTATACACTACACCATTGTGCTGAACAAACATGATCGCAGCTGAAAGCATGAGATTACTTTTTTTTTTCCAATTCCATGCTTTTCAGCCTGGAGGACAGATGTGGGGTCTTATTGACCCCGCCCCTCTCCATAAAGAGGACCTGTCACACACTAGTCCTATTACAAGGGATGTTTACATTCCTTGTAATAGGAAGAAAAGTGAAAAATAATACAAAAAAGGGACAAACAAGTGCAAAAAGAAAAATATTAAGTTAAAAAAAAAAATATCTAAATTTAAATGCCCCTGTCCCTAGTAGCTCGCACTCAGAAGCGAACACACATGCAAGTCCCACCCACATATGTAAACACCTTTCAAACCCCACATGTGAGATATCATAGCGTGCGTTAGCACGAGAGCAATAATTTTAGCACTAGACCTCCTCTGTAACTCAAAACTGGTAACCAGAAAAAAAAGTCAAGCGTCGCCTATGGAGATTTTGAATAACAAAATTTTGCGCCATTCCATGAGTGTGCGCAATATGAAAGTGTGACAAGTTAGGTATCTATTTACTCGGTGTAACATCATCTTTAACATTGTCCCTAAAAATTGGGCTAGCTTTACTGCTTTGTTATTTTTTCATTCATGAAACAGGTTTTTTTTTGTAAGTGGGAGGCCCCCCTCACACCCGCCATTGCCACCAGGGGCATGGAGAAGGATGGCGATTACCTCCGGGGGAAGGGTCTGCCTACTACCAACTCCTGCAGTCCAGCTCCTCTCTCTCGACTTCACGCACAAAATACACTTTAAAAAAAAAAAAACAACCTGGGGACCTCTGAGCCTTTTACTAAAAATATATCTATATCTACAAAAAAATCTACAAAAAATAAATAAAGAAAATATAAAACGTTTAAAACATTTTTATAAGCAAAAAGGTTGTCATCTGGGGCCCTCTGGGCCCTTTAATAATAATAATAATAATAATAATATATATATGTTAAAAAAATAAATAAAACAAATATAAAAATATATCATTTTATTTATTTATTTTTTTAAAAAGGGGGGGTTGTCATCTGGAGCCCTGGGGATCTCCGGGCCACTGGGGACCTCCAGACCCCTAAAAATAAACATTGGCCCTTTAATAAAAAAAATATATGGGGGGTTGCCACCCGGGGCCCTGGGGGCCTCTGGGCCTTTGGTTACCTCCGGACTGCTAAAAAAATAAATACAAAAAATTGGCCCTTTAATAAAAAAATATAAAAAAATAAATAAAAAATAAATAAAAAAAGAGGGGGGGTACCATCTGGGGCAAAAAAAAGTGAGTGGCAAAAAAACAAAGAGTTAAACTGTACAATCTACAAGTTCCTTTTATTAGTGTGTCCTTCTTTTATTAGCTTCTTTCTACTTCTTTTCTTCTTTCCTCGGGTTTCTTCCTCCTTTTTCTTCTTCCTCTGCTTCTGTCTTGGGTCTTCTATTGGGTCTTCTATTCCCGCATCTTGACCGGCGTGTTCTTACATCTTCTTCTCCTTCCGCTGTCCTTCTAGTCCGCACCTTCTTCTGGTTCTTCTTCGCCGGAGCTGCCGCTTCCAATTGAAATCCCCGCTGTCTGCCGGACCCCGCCCCCCTCTGATGCCACGGGCAAGCTCTTAGGAGTGTGGTGCCTGTGCGTCAATTCAATTGGAAGCTTGTGCGCGGCTTCTTCTTTGCCTGAGTCGCCGCTTCCAATTGAATTGCCTGCTTTCTGACATGTGACCACGCCCCCTCTGACGCACAGGCACCACACGGGGACTTTCCTAAGAGCTTGCCCGTGGCGTCAGACGGGGGCGTGGTCCGGCAGACAGCGGGGATTTCAATTGGAAGCGGCGGCTCCGGCGAAGAAGAACAGGAAGAAGAAGATGCGGACGAGAAGGACAAAAGGGGTCTTCCAGATTTCGATAAGCCTCCTGCCCGCAGACCCCCACAACCACCGGGCAAGGGTTGTGGGGAAGAGACCCTTGTCCTCATCAACATGGGGACAAGGTGTTTTGGGGGGCACCCCAAAACACCCTCCCAATGTTGAGGGCATGTGGCCTGGTGAGGTTCAGGAGAGGGGGGGCCGCGCTCTGTCCCCCCCTCTTTTCTGCGGCCGGCCAGGTCAACGTGCTCGGATAAGGGGTCTGGTGTGGATTTTGGGGGGACTCCACGCCATTTTTTTTAAATTTGGAGTGGAGTTCCCCTTAAAATTCACACCAGACCTGAAGGGTCTGGTTATGGATATTTGGGGGGGGACCCCACGTCATTTTTTTTTCAAAAAATTACGGCGGGGTTCCCCTTAATATTCATATCAGACCTGAAGGGCCTGTAATGGAATTTGGAGGGAACCCCACGTCATTTGAAACATTCTTTTAAATTTCGTACCATGGGGGGGGGGAATGTCAGCTTGTGAAAAAGCGCCCTTTTCCTGTGGTTAGAAATGTCTCTGCACAAAGTGACATTCTGAAGAAAAAAAGTTGTTTAAAACTGACTCGCGACAATAATGAATTGTGAGAGATTAATTCATAAAACAAATAAAAAAAAAGCGTGGGGTTCCCCCCAAATTCAATAACCAGACCCTTTAGGTCTGGTATGGATATTAACGGGAACCCCGCCGTAAATTTCCAAAAAAAAATGGCGTGGAGTCCCCCCCCAAAATTTACACCAGACCCCTTATCCGAGCACGTTGACCTGGCCGGCCGCAGAAAAGAGGGGGGACAGAGCGCGGCCCCCCCTCTCCTGTTTCTATTTGTTTTTATTCAAAAAGTTTTTTTACATACATACATTTCACATTACATTTACAATAACATACATTGAAATCATATTAAATACATTCAAAATCTACTCAAATATAAACAACATAAACTAAAATAATAAAGACAACATTGTCGAGATCGATCATTCCTACGCCTTTTATTTATTCACTCTCCCTCCTCCTTCTCTTGCCCTTCCTTCTTTCCCTTCCTTCATACCGAGAGAAAAGAGGCGAGAAGGGAAGAAGAGAAAAAAAAAAGAACCCTTTACCCACCCAAATAAAAAATGTGTATATTTATTCCCCTAGTTAATGCCCTATGGCTCCTAAACATCTATTTTTAGGGGGGTTAATATCCCCTTTCTTATACATTTCCTGTTCCTTCTGTGATTATTTTAGTGCTTTTATGTGATTTACCCCATCTTTTCTCCCTGTGACTAGTTCTATTATTTTCCCCTTCTCTTTATTAGGGGGGAGAAAACAATATAACAGTTCTCCCCATCAAATCTACCTGCAAAAAAAAAGAGGAAACATTTTCCCCCCCTTTCTTATACATTCTCCCCGTGATCCCTCCCGTCTGTAATTATTTTAGTGTATTTATGTGGTTGACCCCATCTTTTCTCCCTGTGATTAATTCTATTATTTTCCCTTTTTCCCTTTATTAGGGGGGAGAGCATAATTTAGCAGTTCTCCCCTTCAAACCACCTGTCAAACAACAACAGCAACAACAAAAAAAAAACTTTCCCCCTTACCTTCCCTTCTCTTCCTCTTCCCTTCCCCCTCCCCTCTCCTCCCTCTCCTAATCTATACCTCCCCCCTCTCTCGTGGGGGTGGGGGATTGTTTTGCCAAGCTCCCAATAATTCCTACCTACTGTCTTCCCTACTCATATACTCTGAATACAACTGGGATTGTTTAAGGTCCTCCCAACCTCTCCAAGTCCCTGCTTCTCTCTGGTTAGCTTCCCAATACTGATCCTCCTCCATATTTCTAGTTCTTTCTACCTCCTTTAACCATTCCTGTATCGACGGGGCCTGTTTTTCCTTCCATTTTTTCGGTATTAATATTTTTGTTACATTCAATAGGATAGGGATAATTGATATTTTATATCTTTTCTTGGGTAAAGTTGTTGCATGGAACATACACTGCCAGGGATCTAAAGTTATCTCTATTTTGCTAATCTCTTTTATTAACTCTATTATTTGTATCCAATATCGTTGAATCTTGGGGCACTGCCACCAAATATGGGCATGGGTTCCTACCTCCCCACACTCCCTCCAGCATAAAGGTGCGCTGGAACATAGTACCACTTAACTAATAACTTAAAGTTCATTTCCTTTATTCGAGTGTTTACCGATGTGGAATGTACAAAATCCAAAGTACAATATTTGATTTAGTTCTCTTTCCCAGCTCTCCGTTGGGCACACAGCTCCAACTTCTAATTGTGTTATCAAAAGCTTATAAATAATAGAGATTCTATATCCACCCATCTCCCTTTGGTCCACCAATTTTTCCCATGCATTAAGATCGCCAACCCCCCGGAGTGGTTTTGGAAGGGAGCCTACAGAATGCTGCAATTGTTTATATCTCCAAACCTCCCAGGGGGTGGGTCCGTATCTTTCACGGAGTTCATTTAGTGAACAAAGGACATTCCCCTTCATAACATCTCTTAATCTTAAGTAGGGTGCTGTGGTCCATTTTAAATATAATTTATTGTCCTTCCCCGGAATGAAATAGTTATTTCCAGTTAAAGGCATTAGGGGACTATTGTGTTGACCTTGTATATTTTTGATTAGTTTATCCCACATACTTAATGCTATTAAAGTGATTGGAGCTGCTATTTCCCTCAAACCTCTAAACTGCCCTGGGATCCAGATAATCTGTCCCAGCGCTACTCTAGAGATTTTCTCCTCCAACTCTACCCATTTTTTATTTATTTTTTGCTGGGGGCCGTATGCCCAGTCCATCACCCGTCTTAATATTGCTGCCTCATAGTATTTTTTAAAATCAAGGAGGTATACACCTCCCTTTTCTTTTGTCCTAATTAATATTCGGAACGCAATACGATTACTTTTATTGTTCCATATAAAACTCTGAATTATCGATCTTAACGTTTTAAAAAAGGGCCCAGAGACGTCCACTGGTAAACTTTGAAATATATATAGAGCTTTTGGAAGGATTATCATTTTAACTACGCTTATACGTCCAAACCATGATAGTCTATGGGCAGGGTATCCTTTCAATTCGCTTTTTTTTCCAAATAACAGTTTTTATTTATAGAAAACAGTTTACAGGTATTATTACCACATATACATTGAAAGTTTAGTACAGGTGCTACTACGTGCCAAAAGGTACTTAAACTGATCCCACCCCATGTGGGATCGGGGGGGGCGGGGTTGGGTTGTGGGTCAATGTAGCTTGGCACGGCAGGAGCAGGATGTAGAGACCACAGCAAAAAGAAGGGTGAGGCAAAACAGAACTGGTCCCTCAAGTAGTCATGTCCATCATCCAGGCCCCTCAAATCATGGTACACAAATACTAAGCGCAGATGTTAATGCAATAATATTCAATTAGGGGTGGAGAGAAAAAGGGAGGAAGGAAAAGGGAGAAAAAAAAAAGGAAAAAAAAAAGGAGAGAGAGAAGAAGGAAGGGATAGTGAGTAAGAGTAGAGTCTAAATTACCGTGTCTGCCTCCGTGTCCGGGGCGTCCTCCCGCCGATGCCACTCCCTCCAGACCTCATCGTGGTCATCCAGACCATCACGCATCCTAGCCGTCATCCTCTCCATAAGTTCCACATCTTTCACCCTAGCATAAAGAGCTTCCTGAGATGGGGGTGTGGTTTTCTTCCAATTGAGGGCTATCAAGCACCGCGCCGCAGTCAAAATGTGCCTGAGTAATTTTTTGTATGGCTTGGGGAGTTTAGGCTGCGAGATGCCCAGTAGGAATAATTTGGGCGTTAAGGGGATTGACGTTTCGAAGAGACGGATGAGCAATTGTTGTGTGGAGTGCCAGAACGGGGTGATAAGGGGACATGCCCAGTAGATGTGGAAGAGGGAGCCTCTGTCCCGATGGCAGCGCCAGCAGCGACCAGAGACAGAGGGGTAGATTTTGTGCAAAATATCTGGGGTCTGATACCAGAAAAAAAGAATCTTGTATGTGTTTTCTTTGTACAGGGTGCACATGGAGCTTTTAGCTGCCTGTCTCCAGATAGCCTGCCAGGCCTCCGGTGACAGCGCCTCTCCCAACTCCCTCTCCCATCTCAACATATACGCATGTTTTCCCCGCACAGGTATGTCATATTCATTCAGGATCCGGTATATGTCCGAGATCAGCCCCCTACGGTGGCGACCCCCCAGAACAATACGCTCGAATGGGGAAGGTTGGGAGAATTGGAGCCGGGGGGATATTGTTTGGGCGTAATGCCTGATTTGTAGATAGCTATAGAACACCCCTTTCGGAAGATCGTGTTTCGTTTGGAGCTCTGAGAACGTCAGGAGTCTGCGGGAACTCGGGTCGACTATGTGCCCGAAGTGAAACAGGTTCCGCGAGGCCCAGGGCCAGGACATCTGGTGCGTTAAGCTGTATGGTAATTTGGGGTTGCATATGAATGAGTTTAGCAGGGAACATTCAGACTTAAGCGCCCTCTCCTGGGAGAGCTTGCGCCATAGCCCTCGTAGCAGGGCCATCGAGCCCAAGAGGCGCAAAGGGTCTACCTCCACGCCTGCATCCCACAGGAGACTGTTAGGGTGGGTTGGCGCTAGCCATATCTTCTCTATCTCCGTCCACTTACTATAGGACCTCTGGGGGAACCATGACACTATGGCTCGCAACTGTGTGGCCTGGTAGTATCTGACGAAAACGTGAAAGGCCAGTCCTCCGTCCGCCCGTGCCGCTTTGATGACCGAGCAGGGTATCCTATGCTTTTTGTAGTTCCAAACGTATCGCAGCACGTCGCTCTGGAGCTTGCGCAAGTGGGCATAGGGCACTGGAATGGGCAGTGTCTGAAACAGATACAGGAGCTTGTGGAGGATAACCATTTTAACGGACGCGATTCTACCTAGTAGGGAAATGTGGTGGGCTTTCCACTTCTGGAGGAGAGCCCTAATCGTCCGGAAGAGAGGGGGGAAATTGGCCTGGTACAGGGAGCCGAAGGACGGGGTGATCTGCACCCCCAGGTATTTAAGAGAGGAACTTTCCCACGTGTATGGGAAGTTCAGCTGGAGATGGCGGGCCTCAGCGGCCGGGATGTTAACAGGGAGGGCTGCAGATTTTGACGCATTTGTTTTGTATCCCGAAAGTGCCCCTTACTCCTCCAACGCCGCATGTAGGTTAGGGAGGGAGATTCTGGGTCGGGTCTGGGTGAGGATAATGTCGTCTGCAAATAAGGATGTTTTAAATTCCTTGCCCCGTACCGAGATGCCCCGGATGTCAGGGTGCTTTCTGATGGTTGCCGCCAGTGGTTCTACACATAAGGCAAAGAGCAGGGGGGACAATGGACACCCCTGGCGTGTTCCATTGGTGATGTTGAACGGGGCCGAAGTGGCAAACGGGGTTTTTACTTGGGAAGTGGGGGTAGAATAAAGGTGCCGTACCGCCTGGAGAAAAGGTCCCCCGAACCCCATGTGCTGCAGGGTGGCCATCATAAATGGCCAACTCAAGCGGTCGAAGGCCTTTTCTGCGTCAAGGCTCAGGACCAAGGCCTCTGCTCCCTCCCTGCTGGCTACGTCTATCAAGTCTATGACCCTCCTGGTGTTGTCGCCCGCCTGGCGGAGTGGGACAAAGCCCACTTGGTCCTTGTGGATCAGGGTAGGAAGAATCTGGTTTAGGCGGGTAGACAACAGTTTGGTAAAAAATTTTAGGTCTGAGTTAAGCAAGGCTATGGGTCTGTAACTAGCACAGGAGGCTGGGTCCTTTTCCGGCTTTGGGATAAGAGTTAGGAATGATCTCTGCATATCGTCGGGAATCGGGGACTGATGGAGAAAGGTGTTGAACAGTTTGGTCATGTGAGGGCTTAGAAGGGGAAAGAAGGCCTTGTAATACTCATAAGGCAGCCCGTCTGAGCCGGGGGATTTACGGGCAGGGAGGTCCTTCACGGCCTCCACCAATTCCTCTGCCGTTATAGGGGCGTTCAGGTCCTGTAGATTCTCTCTCTTAAGTTGGGGCAGGCCGGCCTGTGCGAGGTATTGGGTCATTCGGGCTGTCAAGTCGGGGGAGGGGGGGTTGTGCGGGACTTCTGGTTTGTTGTATAAGTCAGTATAGAAGTCAGCAAAGGTATTCACTATGTCCCCGGGATGTGTCAGCAGGTCCCCCCCCCTATTTTTCACCTGGTGTGGGGTGGAGGCGAGAGCCCTGTCAGCGAGTTTTCTGGCCAAAAGCGCCTGCGCATTGTTGCCTTTGTCATAATAGAGTTGCTTGAGGCGGATAAGTGCTTTCTCCACTTTGCCTAAGGCAAGGTCACGGAGTGTTACGCGTACCTGGACTATCCATTTAAGGAGAGCTACGGAGGGTTTCAACAGGAGTTGAGCCTCTAAGGCCTTGAGTTGATCGACCGCCAGCACTCTGGCAGCATCAGCATCTCTCTTCAAAGCTGAAGAGAGCGCTATGCACCGGCCCCTGAGGACCGCCTTATGCGATCCCACAAAGTGGAGGCAGAGACGTCGGGCGTGTCATTCTCCATAAAATAGTGCCGTAACGTCGTCTCTAGTTCCAACTTCGAGGGGGCATGCTGCAGGAGGAACTCGTTGAGCCTCCAATTATAGGGTCGACGAAGAGGGGGGCCTAAGTTTAAGGAGAGCGTGATGGGGGCATGGTCGGACCAGGAAATGGGGAGGATACTCGCTGATTCTGTAATGCGCAGTGTGTTGTTATTTACAAAGAAGTAGTCAATACGCGTGTGAGTGCGATGTGGCGCTGAGTAGAACGTAAATTGGCGATCGCCTGGATGGAAAGCTCGCCAGGCGTCAAACAGTGCGTGTTTCCTAGTGCGCTGCTGGAATAGCTTAGAGTCCCTCAGGGCACGGGCCTGGGAGGCCTGGGGATTTGCCACCAGGCGGTCCCAAGTCGAGGAGTGAGCCAGATTGAAATCCCCTCCAATCACCAGGAAGTCATGTGGCTCCTGGGAGAGGCGGGCGCACACCCCAGCGAGAAAGCGGTGCTGACGTGTGTTTGGGGCATAGACTACGCATAAGGTGATGGCCTGTGACTGCCACAGGCCCCGAAGAATAAGGTAATGCCCATTTGGGTCTACATAAGTGAAGTTGCACACGAAGGGGGCTCCCTTTTTTGTGAGGATTGCTACACCCGCCCTCTTTCGTGGGCCAAAAGCCTGGTATACCTGGGGGAAGTAGAGGGATACAAATGTGAAGGAATCCCCCCCCATCCAAATGCGTTTCCTGCACCATCACAATGTCCGCCCCTGACTGCCTAAATTCCCGGAGCGCCAAGTGCTGTTTTTTGTTGGAGTTGAGTCCGCGGACGTTAAGTGAGAGTACCTTAGCCATTGTCAGGTGGTGGGTGCATGGTAGGTATACTTATCTGGTTAGGCAGGAAGCGTGAGCGGGTCCGAAGGGGTGGCATCAACACGGGGAGGGCCGGGAGGCAGACTGCAGGAGACGGAGAGAAAGAGCACTGAAAAGGAGAGAGAGAGAGAAAATAAGAACAAATTCAACACACAGATTAAACATTAACAAATAGACAATAGCAGTCCAAGGGGTCCTAGGTCTATACAGTTCCAATCGGACTCCCCGACTGGCGGGCCTAAACAGGTCCGGTCGGGAAGACTCAGAGGGACCAAGATCCCTGGGGGAACTCTCTAGTGGAAAACCACAGGGGGGGGTCCGTAACCTCAGGTTCGACCAGAGAGGATAGGGTCAGTCCAGAGCAGCCCGTGGAGAGAAACAAATAAAAAAGGGCAATGCTGGGGCCTTCGGGGGGAAGAGTGAAGTCACTAAGACGTGAATGTCGTGAGCGAAGGGAGGGGGAGAAAGAGCTTGATGCCAGATGATTCCCAGCCGGGAAGAGTAGGTTAGGCATGGAGTGCTGTGGAGCGCCGGGGGGAGGGCCTCCCAGGTGGCGGCCCACTGGACTTATATTTGGGTGGTTACCTAGAGAACTCCGATCCTCTGGGGCGCTTGGGCGGTGGAACCTTTTGCCAAATCACTGGTGGAGGGGGGGGGTGGCCACCAAGTCCCATTCCTGCAAGTGGGGGACCGCGATGCCCAGGGTATCACAAAAAAAGTCCAGATCTTCTGGGTAGCGCAGAACCGCTGATTTCCCCTTGTGCTTAGCTGTAAGACTAAAAGGGAACCCCCATCTGTAGGGGATGTCCCCGTCCTGAAGAGTGCGAAGGAGTGGCTGCAGGAGTCTTCGTTTCTGTAGTGTGATCCAGGATAGATCTGGGTAGATTTGGACCAGGGAGTTATCAAATACTATATTTCGGGCAATACGCGCCTTGCGCATTATTTCCTCCTTCACTGGAAATGATTGTAGGCAGCAGATAACGTCTCTGGGCTTGGAAGCGGGGCCTTTTGGGCGTAGAGCCCTATGAGCTCTGTCCATAGCAATGTGTTTGTCAGCAGGTTCCCCAAAGAGACCATTAAACATTTCTTGTAGCGCGTCCTGCAAGTCCTCGCTGCCCTCCGCCTCTGGCAGGCCGCGTACGCGGATGTTATTCCGGCGTCCCCTGTTATCCAGGTCTTCCATGTGGCGCTGCATGTCGCGTAGCATGAGGCGATGGTCTGAATTCTGAATTTGGGTCCGGTGCACTGCTAGCTTCGTCTCCTGAATCTCCTCCTCTACCGTTTCGACTCTGTCTGCGAGGTGCTTAAGGCCCGCTTGGATGTTCTGGATCTCTGCCCTGCAGGTGGCCTTGACATCTGCTATCAACTGTTTAAAATCTTCCTTGGTAGGAATGGCTTGAAGGTACGTTTGCCAGGTGGGCTGTCCCCTGTCCTCTGTGCCCCAGGACGGAGGGGGGTAAAGGGGGGTCGGCTGGTAGGCCACAGCAGACGCTCCTGGAGTCTGGGGTAGGGAATGCCCAGATGAAGGGGTCCCGGAATCCGCCCAGGTTGTTGCGGGCGTTAAAGCGGAGGGCACCGAGGTGTCCACCCAGCCAGCCTCCCCAGAGGGGGGGGGGGCGCAGCTGGGCCATCTGTGCATATGAAGGGGGGGTCGATGGATTGCAGCCTGGGACCCAGAGCAGATGACCTCTCCGGGGTTTGAGTCCCCCTGTGCTAGTGGTGGGGTTGGAGCATGGTCTGCGGGGATGCATGGTCCGCCGCGTGCGTTGGGCCCTGAAACCACCGGGGGGTGCATGGGGCTAGGAAGGGCTGGAAAGTCCCGGATGCTGTCCAGAGGGGCGGGGGGGGACATGGAGCTGCAGTCCCGGGAGTCCGGATCCGGCAGTGTGCGGAGCAGCTGCGGGAAGGCCTCCGTGCAGTGCGTGTACTGCGACGGAGGCTGTGACAGGGCCTGCTCTTCCGGCGGAGCGCGGGGGGCTAGGTAGGGCTCTTGCTGGTCACTCACCGCTTGTTGGAGCCCATCGGAGCCTGGCTGGATGTGCGGATGGGGCCGCGATGGCATCTGATCCAGTGGAGGCGGCGGTGAGTGGCTGTCCGGCTGGCACAGTGATGGAGGCTTCTGGAGCTGCAAGGCCCCGGAGTCCGGCGCCATTTTGCTATGGCCGGCCGGAGGCATGTCGGGCTTTGTGAAATAGTCCCTGAAGGAGATAGAGGCTCTGGAGGGTGGCTGGGATGATCCTCTAGCCGAAGAGGATCTAGTGGTGCGGGTGCTGCTCATGGATGGCTTTGGTTCCCCCCGAGAATCGGCCTAGGAGCTAAGGGCTGGTGGAGAGCTCTCAAGCAGAGCGTCCGTCCAGGTCGGCTTACGGTCACGCCCCCCTCAATTCGCTTTTAATATTATTCAGCAAGGGTATATAATTGTCTTGATACAAATCAGTATTTGATTTTGATAGTAGCACCCCCAGATATTTCAACCCCCTTGTTTTCCACTTAAATGGGTATAATCTCTGGAGGACCCTACTATGATTTGTTGGAACCGAGATGTTCAATATTTCCGTCTTTTCCATATTCACTTTTAAGTTGGATACTAATCCATATTTTTCCAACTCCTCCAGGGTTCTTGGGAGAGATTGCATAGGGTTTGTTGGGTATATCATAATATCATCTGCGAAGGCAGATATTTTATATTCTTGGTCACCTATCTCTATGCCTTGTATCTCTTGATTAGCTCTTATAGAAATCAAAAAGGGTTCTAGGGAAAGCACGAAAAGCAGAGGGGACAATGGACAGCCCTGGCGCGTCCCATTAAAGAGCCTAAAACTCTCAGAGAGGGTCCCATTCACTTGAATTTGCGCCGTTGGGATAGAGTAGAGAGCCTCTATCCATTTAATCATACGGGGTCCTAGACCATATTTATATAAAGTCTGTAGCATGAAGTCCCAGTCTAGTCTATCAAAGGCCTTCTCGGCATCTATTGATAGAAACAGGGTTGGCCTTCTGCTTTTCTTTACTTCGTGTATTAGAAGAATTGTTTTTAGAATCCCCATCTGTAAACAATTTTTTTCTCCTGCAGTATTTTTGTCAGGGGTTTCAGCGCTCTCCTGAGTTTCTTGTGATAAGTCCGTAAAGATCAAGATCTCTGCACCCATATACTCCACCGGGGCAGAGCTTCTCAATCCCTGTACGACTTCTTGTTTTACCTTTAAAGTCTAGAAACCTTGCTATTACATCTCTTGCTGTACCTGTTGGTGGGTTAGTTATTCTTTGGACTCTATGCACTCTTTCAAACAGGATCTGTGTTATTACTTCTCTCTTTAATATTTTATTAAACAATTTGAGGATCGTGGTCTCTAGTTTACTGTTATCCACTGATTCCGGTAGACCACGTATCCTCAAGTTGTTGCGTCTATTTCGGTTTTCTTGATCCTCTAATCTATACCGAATATTCCTCATTTCAACCCAATTCAGATCGGTTCTTTCCCTTAGCTCCAAGATCGCATGTTTATGTTCATCTAGATGGGCTTCTAATTCTTCCACTCTATGTAGTACATTTTGTATATCTGTTCGGGTGGCACTCAGTTCCCCCTTTATCATACCCTCCAAGTGTGCCATCATTTCCACCATGTCCTGCTTTGTAGGGAGTGCTTGAAGCTTATCTATGTCTTTCTCCATTTTCTTTTGTAGTAGATCATGTTGTATTCCCCCCTCTTCTATAACCGTGTTGCCTCCCCGCACTTCTGCTAAATCGGTTATGTTATCTGGAGTTGCTGATGTTTGATCTAATTGATCCTGTACCAAGTAAGATTTTATAGAGTTGCTGCTCTCAGTAGGATTAGTTTTCCCTCCCCTTCTCCCCTGTCCCCCCATCCTTCCGCCTTTACTAAGGGTTACTTTAAATTCCTATTTTTTTTTTTTTTTTTCAAAAAGTTTTTATTAGGATTTTACAGAGGACAGAATGAACATACAGCAAAAGCATGGGCAATGAATGCGTATAAACAAGGGATGGGGGGGGAGAGGGGAGGGGAGAGGGGAAGGGGAGGGGAGAGGGAGGGGGTGAGGGCTGGGGAGGGAAGGCGAGAAGGAGAGAGAGGAAAGGGGAGGGAAGAGAAAAGAAGATATAAAGGGGAAGCAGGGGGCGGGGGGGGGGAGGAGTGAAGAGGGAAAGAGGCTTGGAGCCTGCAGTGCAATTATAGAGGAAAGGGGGGCAGAGTGCCTGACCAACATATAAACGAATGATAAGATACAACAATGATCCCGATGCCCCCAGCTAGGAGGGGCATTGGGAGTACAAGTACCTTACTAGGACATGAACTGGTCAGATCTAGGAGGGGTGGGTACATGTAAGGTATGTATTATATAGGAACAACATAACACAATTACAGCAGGGAAGTTCAAAAAAAGGAGAAAAAAAAAAAAAAAACAAGGGAAAAGAAAAATAGCAGATATAGTGTAGCCCCGCGATAAGGGGGACAGTGTTCAAGTTCTGCATGAGGGGGGGGGGGGCACCGAGGGGTTGCAGAGGTTTCGCTGGTGGGGGGGGGAGTGGACAGTGTTCCAGTCGCCGACAGTGGTTATGGATAAGTGGTGGCCAAAGCGGAGGGTGGTGACGGTACTCCCCCCAAGGGCGGGGGAGGAGGGGACTTGTAGTATGTGAAAGAAGATTGTTCAAAGGTAGCTATGTCCTCCTGAGACAGCGTTGAGTCCATGAAGGGTCGCCAGATTGAGAAGAAGCGGGACTGTGCAGTGTCTCGTGTGAAGTCTGTAGTGGCTCTTTCTCTGTAGAGGAGGAGGAGAAGGTCCCGTTGAAGCTGGGTGACAGACGGGGGGTGTGGGGAGATCCAGCTTCTCAGGATCACCCTGTGTGCAGCAAGGAAGCAGAGTAAAGGCCAATCCTTACACGGCCGTGGAGCGGCTGGGGGGGCGGAAGCGGTGGAGACATCTGAGACATCCTGCTGGGATCTCTGGAGTAGGAGAGGGTCCCAGTATCCGAAAATGAGGAGGAGTGGATCTTTAGGCAGTTTCAGTAGGGTGACTTTAAAGATGTAGGCAAGGGTTTGGTCCCAGAAGGCTGAAATAAAAGAACATGACCAGAAGCGGTGGGCCAGGGAGGGCTTTGGGTGAAGGCACAGTGGGCACCTGGCACCGCTGGGGTCTTGCGATGAGTGAAGAAAGGGGATATGGGCCCGGTGGAGGATCTTTAGTTGGCTTTCTCTCCATATTTCATTGGGGGTGAGACGCATAACTGTGTTGAAGCCTTGGAGCAATTTGTGGATCAAATCATCGTCGGGGAAGTCCTTACCCCAGTTGGACGCGGATGTGTCAGCCAGGTGTATCGAGGTTCCGGTGAGCAGGGGTTTGTATAAATCAGAGATTGAATACGAACCATCTGAGAGCAGCCGATCCACGAAAGAGGGGGAGAAGCGCCTACATGGGTCGTTGCATGATGAGCGTAGGTAGGTGGCGCATTGCCAGTAGTGGAAGATATCCGTTTTGGGCAGCTTAAAGGTTTCCGCCGTGGTGGCAAAGGGTAAAGGTCGCCCAGTTGAGATGTCGCATAGAGAGGCAAATAGTGTGAGTCCCTTTTCCTGCCAACTTTGGAAGGGTTTGTGATCCAGACCCGCGGGGAAGTTGGGGTTTCCTTGGATGGGGAGGTGTCGTGACACAAAGGGGGACAGCCCGAGGAGTTTCCTGGTTTCCCTCCAGGCGATGACCGTGTCCCTGAGTAACAGGTTGTGCTGGAGTTTGGGGGTAATTGACTTCCATTTACAGTGCAGAAGGGCTGCCAGAGAGAGGGGGTGTACCATGTCAGATTCCAGTGAGTAGTTCGAGTATCTTGAGGCTTGAGATATCCAGTCTAAACTAAATCTTAACAGACATGCTAAATTGTAGAGCCTAACATTGGGGAGACTAGCGCCGCCCTCGCGTCTGGGGAGAAAGAGTTTCTTCATAGCTATGCGTGGCCTTTTGCCGTGCCAGATGAATTTAGATATAGCCGATTCAATGAGTTTAACATCTTTATGGCGTACGAGAAGTGGGATAGTCTGCAGTGGATATAACAGTCTGGCAAAGCTGACCATTTTGACTAGGTGGCATCTCCCCAGGAGCGAGAGCGGTAGATCTGACCAGTTCAACAATTCTTGGGATAGTTTAGCAATCAGAGGGGGGTAGTTAAGGTGATATAGAGATGAGGGAAGTTTGCCTATTTTTATGCCGAGGTAAGTGATGTGGGACGTGGCTATGGTAAAAATGGAATGTTGGGACCAGGGCGGTTTGGGACGGATGCCAAGAGGGAGAATTTCACTTTTGGAATAATTTATTCGGAGGACCGAGCAGAGTCTGAAGTCATCAAAAATTGACTTGATGGTGACCATGTCAGAGGAGGGATCCGCTGAGAAGATGAGGACGTCATCTGCAAAAAGTGAGGAGCGGAGTTCGTGTGTGCCGCTTTTGATGCCGTGGAGGGGTTCTACTTGGATGAGATGTCTGGAGAGGGGTTCAAGGGCTAAATTAAAAAGGAGTGGGGAAAGGGGGCAGCCCTGTCGCGTCCCCTTGTGTAGCTGGAACTCCCCTGAGAGCATCCCGGCCGCCACCAGGGTCGCCGAGGGGGTTTTGTACATGGCGTTGATGAGGTGACAGAAGGGGCCGGAGAAACCCATTTTGGCCATGGACAGAGAAAGCCACTCGAAACTCACATTATCAAAAGCTTTCTCCGCGTCCAGGGTGATGATGGCGAAGTCGCCCTCAGGGTAATGTTTGGCGTGCTCCAAGGCCAGCATGACTTTACGGATATTTAAAGTGGCTGTCCTACCCTTTACGAAGCCCGATTGCGCCGGGTGTATCAAGGAGGGGATAATGTCTGCGAGTCTGTTTGCAACGATTTTTGAAAGGATCTTTACATCCAGGTTCAGTAGGGATATTGGTCTGTACGAGCCTGGCTCGAGGGGGTCCTTTCCTTTTTTGGAGAGTAGTTTGATAATGGCCCGGTTTCCCGAGGGGAGGTAGGGGCCGCCGGTCCACATGCCGCTATACACCTTATGGAGGGTGGGTTCTACGATGTTTTGCAGGGTCTTGTAGAATTTTCTTGTGAAACCGTCAGGGCCTGGGGCCTTGGAAGGTGTGAGTTTGCGTATGGTGTCTGAGATTTTGGTAATGGAGATAGGGGCGTTGAGGGATTCTAGTTGAGAGGGGGTAACTTTGGGGATCACCAGGTTTTCCAGGAAGGCGGCGGCTACAGATTTGTCAATGGGGTCTGGGGCGTATAGGGCCGAGTAGAATTGAAGCATCGTTTTGTTTATGGCCGGAGGTGTGGTGTGAATGGAGCCTTTGGGGTCTCTCAGGGCCGTGATATGGGTGGGATTAGATGGGCCTTTACTTAGCCTAGCGAGCAGCTTGCCCGCTTTGTTCCCGAATCTGTGAAGGGTGGCGTCTAGGTTCGCTCTTTTAACTGTTTCTATAGTGTCCGCCCAGGTGTCAAAGGATCTTTTTGCTGCGTGCCATTCGTCCCTGTTTTCGGGGGAGTCAGTTACATAAAGAGCCCTTTGGGCTAGGTGCAACCGGGAGCTGGCCAGTTTGTATTGTGATAGGGCGTTTCTCTTGAAGGAAGTGGCGTAGGATATGATCTGACCCCTGAGGAAAGCCTTACCGGCGTCCCAGAAGAGGTTTGGGTCGTCCATGTGGAGGGCATTAGACGAGGAGTATTCGGCCCAGGTGTTTTCTATGAAACATTGAAAGTCAAAGTGATTGTTGAGGTAGGAGGGGAAGCGCCATAGTTTCGGGTGGGGGGGAGGTCTAGGTTGTCTAGTGAGACTGAGATCGGGGCGTGGTCTGACACGGCAATGTCGAGTATGTCGGAGGCGGAGACTAAGGGAATTAGGTCGTCTGAGGCGAAAAGGTAGTCAATTCTAGTAAAGATAGCATGGGGGTTGGAGTAGAAGGTAAATTCTCTGTCGGCAGGGTGGGCTAACCGCCAAAGGTCCCGCAGGCGGAGTGAGTCCATTGTGGAGGCAAACAGAGAAGGGTTGGGGGGGGCAAGGGCTAGGTTGGTCCGTTTAGGGGAAGATCTGTCATCTATCTGGTGCAGGGTATCGTTGAAGTCGCCTCCCACCAGGTGGGGGAGATGAGAGTGTTGCAGTAGCCATGTGGACAATTCACAATAAAAGTCTTTCCCCGGGGAGTTAGGAGCGTAGACGTTTGTAAGGACAAGTTCCTTGGAGCCTATCTTAACATGGGCGGATAGTAATCTACCCTGGGTGTCTGATTTTACCGCAAGGACCGAGCATGGGAGGTTTTTATGAATCAGTAGGAGGACACCGGCCTTCCGGCCGACGGCCTCAGAGCCTAGGACCGTACCCACCCAGAGTTTTTTCATGCGGGGAAGTCAGAAGTAGGGAGGTGGGTTTCCTGTAGTAGAGCGATATCTGCTTTTAGCCTTTTCAGGTGTCTGAGGATTTTCATTCTTTTGTTTGGGGACCGGAGTCCCTTTACATTCCATGAGACAACTTTCATGTTATCGGTTTGGGAAAGGGGGTCTGAGAAGGATTTTTAGGATGGGTATCGCGCGAGGCAGCTCCGATGATGACCAACTTAGGCGGGGGATATGGGCGACGTGGGGCACTTGCAAAGGGGAAAGCACAGGGGGGGAATGGGCAGGTGCCTGGGGGAGTGTGTGGGGTAGGGGTGAAGGTAGGGGGAGGGAGGAGGGCGAGAAGAAGAGAGGGGGGTAACAAGAGCAACAAAACCAAACTTGTGAACTTCGCTTTTTTCCGCATGAAGTCGCTGTACGGGACGGCTCCCCTGTCACGACCTTGGTGACATGGGGCCCGGAAGCCCAGAGCAAGGCGCAGGGCATCATGCGGCTGGCTAGTGCATACCCGGGTATGCCGGGTATGCCTAAGTAGACCGTACAGTGAGGCCAGGAGGCGCTAACAGTGAGACCAGTAATAAAATAGTAGTCTAACAATACAACAGGTATTATAGAGCAGAGAGAGGGAGGGATATAACATAACACATTTTAGTAGGGGGTAGCAGGATTCATAACAACGTGGTCTATCTAGTAGAGGCATCAAAAGTAAGCATGGAACATGGTAAAGGTTATGGCATAACAGAGGTCAAACAAAGGTGGATAATATAATAAATCAAACCGATCGTATTCCTAAGCATGGAAGGAGAAAATGCAAGGTGAACATCAGAAGGGGGGCAGGGGGTGAGAGAGCAATGCTCAAGAGCCTGACCTGGCTGGAAGGTGTAGAGGGTTAGAGCATAGCAGGGGCAGCAGGTGCCCGAACGGATCGTGATCTGGAGGGGCCCATCAGTGTGAGACACAAGGATTGGAGTAGAGGGCAGAGACATGTGAGTGTTCACATAGCAGGTAGCGGTCATCTTGTGGCGGCCAGGTTCGGGTCGACGCCCGAGTGCCTGAAGCGCTTCGGGGAGTCCTTCCTTGGGCTTCTTTGATCCAGGGAGCGGTTAAGTGGAGGGGCTTTGGAGGGGGTCTGGGGATGCGGCTGCGCATGCCTTGATCTCAGGAAAGCTTCGGCCTCCGAGGGATCGTGGAAGGTCAGCTGGTCTCCGTTAGGGGCCTTGAGGCGTAGTATGGCTGGGAAGGCCAGTGTAAACTTTATTTGTTGCTTAAAGAGCTCCGAGCATATTGGTTGAAAAGCCTTTCTTTTCTTTGACACCTAGGCCGAGTAATCAGCAAATACTAGGACTTTTATACCGTCGATTTGGAGCTGGCGAGCTTTGTCGGAATGTATGCAGTATGAGAGACTTGTGATCATGGGGGTCAATAGGGCGGCTACTGCTAGAGCGATCCGCTCCATGGTGTCATCCCCAGTGTCCTGTGTCAAGGATGCGTGTGGAGAAGGAGGGGGGGACGTGTTGCCGCTTACCTCCATCTCGGCCGGCTGTTGTGATGTCCGCGGAGCGGTGTAGGCCGAGACCGGGGCCTCGATTTGCGGCTGGGCCGGCGCCGGCTGCGCCGTCTGGGCCGAGGTGGAGCGGGCGCCCGTCTTCTCCAGGAACCGGTCCATGGTGGTGTGAGGACGTGTCCAGAGATGGATGGATGCTCGTGGGGCTTCTCGGGCCGATTTGAAGGCAGATTTGGGGTCGTGGTGCGGGAGCTGCAGTGAAGAGCAGCTACTCCATGCGGCGCCGGAACCGGAAGTAAATTCCTATTAATTCACTTTAATTTAATTTCAATCTCTCTATAGTTTTAACACCTTTAACACCTTTTGAGTTCTTCCCTTGGTAACCAATTTAAGTGCACTTGGAAAGACCTCTTGTAATCTCTTACAGCAAATTTGAATACGCAGTTAAGTAATCAGTTGGTATACGTGTAATATATAATCTTCCTCTACCCTTATCCCGTCCGTGTTTAAACTTAAGTGTATATAGCAAAAAAATAAAAAATTAACGAATAACAGGGATAATAAGGGATTAATGTGGTCCAGTATGTCAATGTACCAATAATAATTGAACAATAGCACAGAACAATTTCCAACGCAATCTCCAAAGTAGTCTTCAACTGCCTATAATCTTATAAATCAAATCTTCCAAAAAAAAAAAGTGGGGAAACAGGAGGTTTTGAGCCCTGTAAGCCCCGTGGGCTCTGTGTAGACGGTCAAACCCTCTATACAGACTCCCTTAAGCTGAACAAATAAAATAATGCTTAAAAAAAAAATATATATATATATATAATATATTGCAACATGTTTCAGATTAAATGAGGGAATAAGGGAAAGGTGTAAGTCCCTGTATGCTTTATAGTCATCAATAGTTTTTTTTTTCCCTTAAGAAAAGTTTTGAAAAAAGTTTAAAAAAAAAAAAAAAAAATGGGAGAATGATTTTTTTTCCTCTGTCGGTGGTGAACAGATAGTGGATAACAACGCTCAATGCACCAGAAGGAAATTTGGTTGACTTGGCTAACTTGGAACTTGGAACAAAAGAGTCTCCCACCTTATCTCTTTCTGCTCCTTCTGCTTCCCTGGAAGATCATATACTGAATCTTTTATAATGATGTCCTCCTTCACCTTAAATCAAAATATCAAAGAATCTTGCTTTGTCCAGCTTCCAGCGACTGTTGAATATTGCCATCTATCGCAGGCTTGTGGCTCATACACTTCACTCCAACGCTCAGCGGGTATCGCTTTTTCTTCAAGCTTTAAAGCCGAGGATCCTCGGTCTCCTCTCCTCTCCCTGTAACCGATACATCTCCTTCAGTCCTTTGCTCAACCCGTGCCTCTTCCGTTCAGCCATTAACCCAGCAGGGGGAGGCACACAGGCGGAACACAGGCAGCCAAACCTCCAGGAGACCCGAGAGACGAGCCCCGGGACGGAGAAGCCGAGCGATGTCAGAGCTCGTGAACGCAGACAGGCACTTAGCACTCAGCCGCCCATCCACTCCAAAGTCCCCACTGTTCAGCAGAAAAACAGGCGTCAGCGGTGGCAGCGGCAGCGAAAGTAGCGACAGAGCCTCCACTATACACAAGCAGGCATCCAGCAAGCTCCGGACAGGTGTCAGCACGAGTGCAAGCTCAACTCAACTCAACTCAGCTCGGGGAGACTGCACAGGAGGCAGCCACGGGAGGTAACAGGCAAGTAGGCAGAGAAACTGGTCCGCTTCATGTGAGGGCTGGGGCAGGGTTCATCTCAAGCGTACTAGCTTAGCATGCCTGCTCAGGGAGAGACGCCGGGATTCACAGCCTCTCGCTGCTTGGCGCCATAGTGTGACTCCACCCCCCCTCTCCTGAACCGCACCAGGCCACATGCCCTCAACATTGGGAGGGTGTTTTGGGGTGCCCCCCAAAACACCTTGTCCCCATGTTGATGAGGACAAGGGTCTCTTCCCCACAACCCTTGCCCGGTGGTTGTGGGGGTCTGCGGGCAGGAGGCTTATCGAAATCTGGAAGACCCCTTTAACAAAGGGGCCCCCCAGATCCCGCCCCCCCCCCCCTGTGTGAAATGGTAATGGGGTACATTGTACCCCTACCATTTCACGAAAAAAAAGTGTCAAGTGTCAAAAAATGACAAGAGCCGGTTTTTGACAAGTCCTTTATTATCTTCTTTCTTCTTATTTTCTTCTTTCCTTCGGGTTTCTTCTTCCTTCTTCTTCCTCTGCTTCTGTCTTGGGTCTTCTATTCCCGCATCTTGACCGGAATGTTCTTCCATCTTCTTCTCCTTCCACTGTCCTTCTCGTCCGCATCTTCTTCTTCGTGTTCTTCTTCGCCGGAGCCGCCGCTTCCAATTGAAATCCCCACTGTCTGCCGGACCCCGCCCCCCTCGGACGCCACGGGCAAGCTCTTAGGAAAGTCCCCGTGTGGTGCCTGTGCGTCAGAGGGGACGTGGTCACATGTCAGAAAGCGGGCAATTCAATTGGAAGTGGCGACTCCGGCAAAGAAGAAGCCGCGCACAAGCTTCCAATTGAATTGCCCGCCCTCTTACATGTGACCACGCCCCCCTCTGACGCACAGGCACCACACGGGGACTTTCCTAAGAGCTTGAAAAATATAAACATATGCGCTAGAAACAACTAATTGTGTGATACCTTACTAAGATCAATCCAATAGTGATAATTATTCAAAACCCTGAATAGGGGATATACGTGTTGCCACAGTGGGGTGAGGCACATAAAGTATATGAATGAAAAAAAAGGTGTAAAATTCCATAAATAAATACAAAACTAATTAATCCAGATCATCAATTAGTACTCAATTCCAGAATACCGTCCCTGTAGAGTAGATGGTAAAATAGGGTTAAACAATGTTTATTAGCAGCAGCGTGCGAGTGTCACTGAATACAACAGCTCTGTGAAACAGGTGCCTTATGCTCAGCTTCAAAACACTTTAGTACCTTCAACGACACAGCCTTGGTCATTAGTGCAAAAAACAGGCTTCAGCCCCCCTTCACAATACACCACAGCAGGTGTGGGACATGTAAGAAAAGGGAAAACACAATAGTGTAATACAGCCAGACACGATAATACCGCTGCCAATGCTATGCGCCGATCCACTCACGCTCTCCCCGTCTTTGAATCAAGCCACTCAGTAACGAAAAGTGTAGAGGTCCTCACTCGGGAACTTCTGACAGATCTCGTACGGCAAACTCCTCCCCAGGAGGATTTTGGATTTAGTGGTGTATTTTGGATTTAGTAGCTCTGTAGTTCATCAGTTATACTTTTCCTAAGAGCTTGCCCATGGCGTCAGAGGGGGGCGGGGTCCGGCAAACAGCAGGGATTTCAATTGGAAGCGGCGGCTCCGGCGAAGAAGAACAAGAAGAAGAAGATGCGGACGAGAAGGACAGCGGAAGGAGAAGAAGATGTAAGAACACGCCGGTCAAGATGCGGGAATAGAAGACCCAAGACAGAAGCAGAGGAAGAAGAAGGAGGAAGAAACCGAAGGAAAGAAGAAAAGAAGAAGAAAGAAGCTAATAAAGGACTTGTCAAAAACCGGCTCTGGTCGTTTTTTACACTTGACACTTTTTTTTTCGTGAAATGGTAGGGTTACAATGTACCCCATTACCATTTCACAGGGGGGGCCGGGATCTGGGGGGGGGCCTTTGTTTAAGGGGTCTTCCAGATTTCGATAAGCCTCCTGCCCGCAGACCCCCACAACCACCGGGCAAGGGTTGTGGGTTAGAGACCCTTGTCCTCATCAACATGGGGACAAGGTGTTTTGGGGGGCACCCCAAAGCACCTTCCCAATGTTGAGGGCATGTGGCCTGGTGCGGTTCAGGAGAGGGGGGGGCGCGCTCTGTCCCCCCTCTTTTCTGCGGCCGGCCAGGTCAACATGCTCGGATAAGGGGTCTGGTGTGGATTTTAGGGGGGACTCCACGCCATTTTTTTTTAATTTGGGGTGGAGTTCCCCTTAAATTCCACACCAGACCTGAAGGGTCTGGTTATGGATATTTTGGGGGAACCCCACGTAATTTTTTTTTTAATTGACAGCGGGGTTCCCCTTAATATACATACCAGACCTAAAGGGTCTGGTTATTGAATTTGGGGGGACCCCCACACTTTTTTTGTTCGTGTTTTTTATGAATGAATTCTCCTGCAACTGCCGGGAGCTGACAATTCATTATTGCCGCGAGTCAGTTTTAAACGGCTTTTTTCTTTTCAGAATGTCATTTTGTGCAGGAACATTTTCTAACCACGGGAAACATGCGCTTTTTCACATGCTGACATTACACCCCCCCATAGTATGAAATTTAAAGAAAAATTACACTTTTATTGTTGCACTTTTAGCATTATTAAAATCACTGCTCCCAAAAAACGGCCGTTTTAAAAAAACAAAAAACATTGGTACATGTCCCCTGGGGCAGGACTAAGGTCCCCAACACTTTTTAGGACAAAACTTGCAGATTAGCCTTTAAAATTAACAATTAAGATTTCCCCCCATAGACTTTAACGGGGAGTTAAACGGCGGCGGCTTTACTTATCAATTGCATTGCGCTGCTGTGCTACGCCGGTTTATGCGCCTAATTAAGGCTTCATCCAGCGCACTAATTAAGGCATGTACCGGCGCAGCGCAGTGGCAATAGTAAATCAGCCCCACAGTGTCTTTTCACATAGATAGATAGATAGATAGATAGATCAGATAATTGCACATAGACGCATTACCTGTTACTGCAAGTGTGCTATTTATTTGCACAGAAAGGCAGTTGCTGTTAATGCAAGTGGGCTATTGAATTGCACAGAAACGCAGTCGCATTTAGTGTCACCGCACGTGTGCTGTTACATACCACCTGAGCGCATTTGGTGTCACCGCACGTGTGCTGTTACATACCACCTGTGACGGTAGTCGAACATATCTCCGCCATCCATTCCCTTCTTCTCCCATAAAAGAAATCACCCCAATATTCCCCGACTAGGAATATCCCTGGAATCGCTGAATAATCCACACATGAGCCATGGCTTAATGCTGAATCTAACAGGACACACTTTAATAGCAAAACTCTGCAGATTTATATACACAGTTTACAAGCTTGTCATCAATCAAAGAACAATGAAATCTCCACCCCCTTTTCCACACACTGGGGGTTTCCATACAGAGGCATTTCGGCACCGCGGAGCTTGACACATCACATTCTTTAACTGAATTCAATTAACCTTTAGAATACACAATCACAGATCTAAAAGACATTTAGTAATTATCTCCCAGAGAGAGAAGCCCCCAGGGGGTAATTACTACAATGAAGCAATCCAGAATAACCATTAACACCTCTACACACTGGACAATGAAATGTATCTCACAAGCCCGACTCCACTTATTTCACTAGTCGGAGCCAAGCATTGAAGGGTCATTCTCCTAGTGACCTAGTCAGGACAAATTAAGCCACTTCCAGTCTCTCTTGCCATATGTACTCCACAATATCTCATCTTCTGTAATACATGAATTAGGATTTCATGTAGAAACACTTCAGTATTTCATGGTCCATGACACCACCCGAGCGCATTTGGTGTCACCGCACGTGTGCTGTTACATACCACCCGAGCGCATTTGGTGTCACCGCACGTGTGCTGTTACATACCACCCGAGCGCATTTGGTGTCACCGCACGTGTGCTGTTACATACCACCCAAGCGCATTTGGTGTCACCGCACGTGTGCTGTTACATACCACCCGAGCGCATTTGGTGTCACCGCACGTGTGCTGTTACATACCACCCGAGCGCATTTGGTGTCACCGCACGTGTGCTGCTACATACCACCCGAGCGCATTTGGTGTCACCGCACGTGTGCTGTTACATACCACCCAAGCGCATTTGGTGTCACCGCACGTGTGCTGCTACATACCACCCGAGCGCATTTGGTGTCACCGCACGTGTGCTGTTGCATACCACCCGAGCACATTTGGTGTCACCGCACCTGTGCTGTTATATACCACCTGAGCGCAGTTTGTGTCACTGTACGTGTGCTGTTACATATCACCTGAGCGTATTTGGTGTCACCGCACCTGTGCTGTTATATACCACCTGAGCGCAGTTAGTGTCACTGTACGTGTGCTGTTACATACCACCTGAGCGCAGTTGGTGTGACTCCGCTTGTGCTGTTACATACCACCTGAACGCAGTTCGTGTCACTGCGCTTGTGCTGTTACATAGCACCTGAACGCATAAATATGTCTGGAAGGACAACAAAGAGAGGCAGAGAGTCACGAGGGCAAGCAGGCTCTGCATGTAGAGCTAACGCTGGTGGTGGATGTGGTGCATCCTCTTCAGCACGTGGTCGTGGCCGTGGCCGCTAGTCCTTCTTTTCGGGAGCTGGCCTTGTTGAGCCTCAACATGCAGAGAAATTAGTAGAGTGGATGATCAAGCCGTCCTCATCCTCCTCATCCTCTCTCACACAGACTGATCAAAGTTTATCTGGCAAAGCAGCTGCCAAGGCGTCCTCTTCCCTCTGCACAATGGCTTCACACAATACTTCCCTAGTACCACCATGTCCTCCTGAGGAGTCCCCCGAGCTGTTTCAACACAGTGTTGGGTACATGCTGCAGGAAGATGCGCAGCGTTTTGAAGACTCCTATGACGAAACACTGATAAAGGAAGGTATTGATGTGAGCCCAGGGAGAGGGGGTGGCCGAGAGGGACAGCAATCTGGCAGTGATGATTGTCCCCCAGCTGGAGCATACTGCCAGGTTGTTGACAGTGAAGTGGAGGGAGGGAATGATGAGGTCACTGACTCTACCTGGATGCCTGATAGGAGAGAGGAGGAGGAGGAGGAGGAGGAGGAGGACGAGGCACAGGCACATCTCCAAAGAGGCAGGATGCCCTCCAGGGGTCAGCTTAAGGTCACACCCACTGCATTACAGTGCACATCTACGGCGCTTGTGCTTGGCGCTGCTGTGTCTGACCGGTACAGCAAAAGTTCTTTGGTGTGGGCATTTTTTGAAACATGTCCACAAGATCGTACCTTTGCTATTTGCAACTTATGTTGCAAGCGTATCTCCCGTGGCCAAAACATCAACCGCCTGGATACCACATGCTTGTCCAGACATATGTCGACCTGCCATGCAGCTCACTGGCAAGCACACCAGAAAGACCCACACCAAAGACAAAAGCATACCCCCCCTTGCCCTTCTGGGACCTCCAACCCCACTAGACCCCCAGTCCTCTCTGAAGCCTGCAGTGAAGGTGTAGAAATAGGTGTGTCACAAGCTAGTAGTAGCGGTCAATCTACTGATAATGCCAGGCAAATTTCCCTGCCCCAGCTGCTGCAGCGCCGAAAGAAGTACAATCCCAGCCATCCACATGCCCAGCAGTTGAATGCTAGCTTAGCGAAATTTCTAGCACTTCAACTGCTACCTTTTCAGTTGGTAGATTCTGCCCCCTTCCGTGAGTTTGTGCAGTGTGCAGTACCTCAGTGGCAAGTATCAAAACGCCACTTTTTCTCACGGAAGGCGATATCGGCTCTCTACCGGCTTGTGGAAGTTGCCTCGCTGGACAGGGCGATCAGTGGTAAGGTGCATATTACCGCTGACTCATGGTCCAGCAGGCATGGACAGGGATGTTACCTGTCTTTTACGGCGCATTGGGTGACTCTGCTGGCAGATGGGAAGGACGCACGGCAAGGTCCAGTCGTTTTGGAGGTTGTTCCGCCACCACGCCTCCAAAACACTACTACTGCTTGTGACACACCTCTCTCCTCCACCCCCTCCTCTTCTTCTTCCTCTGTGGCCTCTTCCTGTTGTGATGTTTTCTCCAAACCAGCCGTGCTCCGTAGGCGTATGAGTGGATACGCAGGAATGCAGGCCAAGAGATGCCATGCAGTGCTAGAGCTGGTGTGCTTGGGAGACAGGAGCCACACTGGGAAAGTGTTTTTTTCAGCTCTGTAGGGTCAGGCCGAGAGGTGGTTGACGCCACGCCAGCTGAAGCCCAGAATGGTGGTCAGCGATAATGGCACCTACCTCCTCTCTGCTCTGCGACAGGGAAAACTCACCCACGTGCCCTGTTTTGCGCATGTCCTCAATTTGGTGGTGCAACGGTTCTTGGGCAGGTCCCCGGGCTTGCAGGATGTCCTGAAGCAGGCCAGGAAAGTCTGTGTGCATTTTCGGAGGTCATATAATGCCACTGCTCGGCTGACTGACCTCCAAAGGGAATACAACCTGCCCAAGAACCGCCTAATCTGTGACATGCCCACCAGATGGAACTCTACATTAGCCATGCTGCAGCGGCTGCACACGCAACAGAGGGCCATCAATGAGTACCTGTGCCAATATGGAACTGGGTCAGGGGAGCTTGGTTTTTTCCCCCACGCCAGTGGGCCTTGATCAGGGATGCATGCACTGTCCTGTCACCATTTGAGGAGGCCACGAGGATGGTGAGCAGTGACAGTGCATGCATCAGTGAGACTGTCCCTCTTATTCACATGTTGGAGCACACGCTACGTGGAATAATGGACAGGGCCCTTGAGGCAGAACAGAGGGAGGAAGAGGAGGACTTCCTTACCTCTTAAGGCCCCCTTTACCCAGACAGTGGTCCTGCTTGCCCACCTAGCACACAGGAAGAGGAGGAGGATGATTGTATCAGCAGCATGGAGGTGGAGCCTAGCACTCAGCAGCAGCAGTCTTCAAGGGATCATTTACAGTCCCAAGGAGCACGTGGACTTTTACGTGGCTGGAATGAGGTGCCTGTGGATCCTGTCGTCCTCAGTGACCCAGAGGACTGTGCCCCGAATGCCTCTGCAAACCTACGCTGCATGGCCTCCCTGATCCTGCACAGCCTGCGTAAGGATCCTTGTGTACGTGCTATTAAGGAGAGGGATCATTACTGGCTGGCGACTCTCCTTGATCCACGTTACAAGAGTAAGGTTGCGGACCTTATGTTGCCATCGCAGAGGAAGAAACTTCTGCGGGAGGCCTTGCAGAAGGGTCTGTGCAATGCGTTCCCAGAACCAGGGGGATTACCAAAACCTGGCTCTGGACAACGTCTTGCTGAGGCTTCGGTGAGTCACAGAAGGGGCGGTGGAGAAGGTGGTCATCTGACCGATGCGCTCAGGCAGTTTTTTAGTCCGCAGCCCCAAGGTCTGACAGGTTCCTACAACCATCGCCAGCGTCTGGTTTACATGGTCCGGGAATACCTAGGGGCAAGATCCGACTTGGACACCTTCCCCACCGAAAATCCTCTGGCTTACTGGGTCTTGAGGATGGATCACTGGCCAGAGCTTGCCCAGTACGCAATTGAGCTACTGGCTTGCCCTGCATCCAGTGTTCTTTCAGAACGGACATTCAGTGCTGCTGGAGGCTTTGTGACTGATCACAGGGTGCGCCTCTCCACCGGCTCTGTTGATCGACTGACCTTCATCAAAATGAATCAGGCTTGGATCAACACCAGCTACCAAGCACCTGATGCTGATATTAATGAATAATATCTTTTTGTTGAAATGTCGGATCCCTTTTAGACTGCTGATGCTGAGTGACTGTCCTCTTATGCTGCTGATGGAATATCCTTCTCCTCCTCACTTTTCTTGCTGATAGCTAGTAAGAAATGTGTTTCTGGGCTCCGCCACCAGTGCCTAAGGCAAATTTTTTAGCCCCTGTTTAACAGGGGCGTCTATTAATTTTTGATGCAATACTTTGCACGTGCGCTCCAATTGGAGTTATTGTGAGGGGTTGCAGTGTTGTGTTGTGCCCAAGGCCCAATTTTTCTGCCCCTGTTTAACGGGGGCGCCTAATAACAATTTTTGATGCAATACATTGCATGTGGCTCCTTGTTGCGCTCCAATTGGAGTTATTGGGAGGGGTTGCAAGTGTTGTGTTGTGCCTAAGGCCCAATTTTTCTGCCCTTGTTTAACAGGGGCGCCTAATAACAATTTTTGATGCAATACTTTGCACGTGGCTCCTTGTTGCGCTCCAATTGGAGTTATTGGGAGGGGTTGCAAGTGTTGTGTTGTGCCCAAGGCACAATTTTTCAGCCCCTGTTTAACAGGGGCGCCTAATAACAATTTTTGATGCAATACTTTGCACGTGGCTCCTTGTTGTGCTCCAATTGGAGTTATTGGGAGGGGTTGCAGTGTTGTGTTGTGCCCAAGGCACAATTTTTCTGCCCCTGTTTAACAGGAGCGCCTAATAACAATTTTTGATGCAATAATTTGCATGTGGCTCCTTGTTGCGCTCCAATTGGAGTTATTGGGAGGGGTTGCAGTGTTGTGCCAAGGCACAATTTTTCAGCCCCCGTTTAACAGGGGCACCTAATAACAATTTTTGATGCAATACTTTGCACGTGGCTCCTTGTGCTCCAATTGGAGTTATTGGGAGGGGTTGCAAGTGTTGTGTTTTGCCCACGGCACAATTTTTCAGCCCCTGTTTAACAGGGGCGCTTAATAACAATTTTTGATGCAATACTTTGCACGTGGCTCCTTGTTGTGCTCCAATTGGAGTTATTGGGAGGGGTTGCAAGTGTTGTGTTGTGCCCACGGCACAATTTTTCAGCCCCTGTTTAACAGGGGCGCTTAATAACAATTTTTGATGCAATACTTTGCACGTGGCTCCTTGTTGCGCTCCAATTGGAGTTATTGGGAGGGGTTGCAAGTGTTGTGTTGTGCCCAAGGCACAATTTTCCAGCCCCTGTTTAACAGGGGCGCCTAATAACAATTTTTGATGCAATACTTTGCACGTGGCTCCTTGTTGCGCTCCAATTGGAGTTATTGGGAGGGGTTGCAGTGTTGTGTTGTGCCTAAGGCACAATTTTCCTGCCCCTGTTTAGCAGGGGCGCCTAATAACAATTTTTGATGCAATCATTTGCACGTGGCTCCTTGTTGCGCTCCAATTGGAGTTATTGGGAGGGGTTGCAGTGTTGTGCTGTGCCCAAGGCACAATTTTTCAGCCCCTGTTTAACAGGGGAACCTAATCACAATTTTTGATGCAATACTTTGCATGTGGCTCCTTGTTGGGCTCCAATTGGAGTTATTGGGAGGGGTTGCAAGTGTTGTGTTGTGCCCAAGGCACAATTTTTCAGCCCCTGTTTAACAGGGGCGCCTCATAACAATTTTTGATGGAATATTTTGCACTTTGCACGTGGCTCCTTGTTGGGCTCCAATTGGAGTTATTGGGAGGGGTTGCAAGTGTTGTGTTGTGCCCAAGGCACAATTTTTCAGCCCTTGTTTAACAGGGGCGCCTAATAACAATTTTTGATGCAATAATTTGCACGTGGCTCCTTGTTGTGCTCCAATTGGAGTTATTGGGAGGGGTTGCAGTGTTGTGCCCAAGGCACAATTTTTCAGCCCCCGTTTAACAGGGGCACCTAATAACAATTTTTGATGCAATACTTTGCACGTGGCTCCTTGTTGTGCTCCAATTGGAGTTATTGGGAGGGGTTGCAAGTGTTGTGTTTTGCCCACGGCACAATTTTTCAGCCCCTGTTTAACAGGGGCGCCTCATAACAATTTTTGATGGAATATTTTGCACTTTGCACGTGGCTCCTTGTTGGGCTCCAATTGGAGTTATTGGGAGGGGTTGCAAGTGTTGTGTTGTGCCCAAGGCACAATTTTTCAGCCCTTGTTTAACAGGGGCGCCTAATAACAATTTTTGATGCAATAATTTGCATGTGGCTCCTTGTTGTGCTCCAATTGGAGTTATTGGGAGGGGTTGCAGTGTTGTGTTGTGCCCAAGGCACAATTTTTCAGCCCCTGTTTAACCACTTGACTACTGGGCACTTAAACCCACTTAATAACCAGACCAATTTTCAGCTTTCGGTGCTCTCACATTTTGAATGACAATAACTCAGTCATACAACACTATAACCAAATGAAATTTTTGTCCTTTTTTTCCCACAAATAGAGCTTTCTTTTGGTGGTATTTTATCACCTCTGCGGTTTTTATTTTTTTCACTATAAATGAAAAAAGAACGAAAATTTTGTAAAAAAATGAATTTTTCTTCATTTCTATTATAAAATTTTGCAAAAAAGTAATTTTTCTTCATAAATTTGGCCTAAAATGTATACTGCTACATATCTTTGGTAACAAAACAAAAAAAAATTAGATATTATTTAGTCTGGGTGAAAGTTATAGGGTCTAAAAGCTATGGTACCAATTACTGTAAATTGATCAATTTGATCACACCTGATGTACTGACATCCTCTCTCATTTCTTGAGACCCTAACATGCCAGAAAAGTACAAATACCCCCCAAATGACCCCTTTTTGGAAAGAAGACATTCCAAGGTATTTAGAAAGAGGCCTGGTGAGTTTTTTGAAGTTGTAATTTTTCCCACAATTCTTTGCAAAATCAAGATTTTTTTCATTTTTATTTTCTTTCCACAAAATTTTCATATTAGCGGGTTATTTCTCACACACAGCATATGCATACCACAAATTACACCCCAAAACACATTCTGCTATTCCTCCCGAGTATGGCGATACCCCATGTGTGGGACTTTTACACAGCGTGGCCACATGGAATGGCGCCAAACTTTGCGACTTAAAAATCCCCATAGGTGACGCTTTAAATATTTTTACTGGTTACATCATTTTAGTTGGAGAAGAGGTCTAGGGCCAAAATTATTGCTCTCGCTCTAACGTTCGCAGCGATACCTCACATGTGTGGTTTGAACACCGTTTTCATATGTGGGCGGGACTTGCGTATGCGTTCGCTTCTGCATGCGAGCTCACGGGGACAGGGGCGCTGTATGCCCAGAGTATTGCGGAGTATGCCCAGAGTATTGCGGAGTATGCCCAGAGTATTGCAGAGTATGCCCAGAGTATTGCGAGTATGCCCAGAGTATTGCAGAGTATGCCCAGAGTATTGCGGAGTATGCCCAGAGTATTGCGGAGTATGCCCAGAGTATTGCGGAGTATGCCCAGAGTATTGCGGAGTATGCCCAGAGTATTGCAGAGTATGCCCAGAGTATTGCAGAGTATGCCCAGAGTATTGCAGAGTATGCCCAGAGTATTGCGGAGTATGCCCAGAGTATTGCGGAGTATGCCCAGAGTATTGCGGAGTATGCCCAGAGTATTGCGGAGTATGCCCAGAGTATTGCGGAGTATGCCCAGAGTATTGCGGAGTATGCCCAGAGTATTGCAGAGTATGCCCAGAGTATGCCCAGAGTATTGCCCCAGAGTATGCCCCAGAGTATTGCGGAGTATGCCCACCAGAGTATGCCCAGAGTATTGCGGAGTATGCCCACCAGAGTATGCCCAGAGTATTGCGGAGTATGCCCACCAGAGTATGCCCAGAGTATTGCGGAGTATGCCCACCAGAGTATGCCCAGAGTATGCCCAGAGTATTGCGGAGTATGCCCACCAGAGTATGCCCAGAGTAGCGAGTATGCCCAGAGTATTGCGGAGTATGCCCACCAGAGTATGCCCAGAGTATTGCGGAGTATGCCCACCAGAGTATGCCCAGAGTATTGCGGAGTATGCCCACCAGAGTATGCCCAGAGTATTGCGGAGTATGCCCACCAGAGTATGCCCAGAGTATTGCGGAGTATGCCCACCAGAGTATGCCCAGAGTATGCCCAGAGTATTGCGGAGTATGCCCACCAGAGTATGCCCAGAGTATTGCGGAGTATGCCCACCAGAGTATGCCCAGAGTATTGCGGAGTATGCCCACCAGAGTATGCCCAGAGTATTGCGGAGTATGCCCACCAGAGTATGCCCAGAGTATTGCGGAGTATGCCCACCAGAGTATGCCCAGAGTATTGCGGAGTATGCCCACCAGAGTATGCCCAGAGTATTGCCCCCCCCCCCCCCCCCCACAGAGTATTGCCCCCCCCCCCCACAGAGTATTGCCCCCCCCCCCACAGAGTATTGCCCCCCCCCCCAGAGTATTGCCCCCCCCCCAGAGTATTGCCCCCCCCCCCCCCCCCCCCAGAGTATTGCCCCCCCCAGAGTATTGCCCAGCATTGCAGAGTATGTGCAGCAGGGATGGCTGAGCAGGGAGGGATGGATGGATGGATCTGTGACTACATTTGTCACAGATCCATCCCGCAGCACTGGCGCTGCCATCCGCTCCCTCCCCTCTCCTCTCACACTGTACCGATCGGTACAGAGAGAGGAGGGAGGAACCGGCGTCATCAAATGACGCCGGTCTGTTTACATCTGATCGCGCCGTCATTGGACGGCGCGATCACGTGGTAAACCGCCGCTATCAGCGGCGATTTACCGTGATTCGTGACCCGCCGGGTCCTCTGGACCCGGCGGTCACGGACATTCCCGTGTGCGCGCCCCAGGGGGCGCGCGGGAGCGCGACTATGGAATCACGTTATATAACGTGATCCCAGAGTTAAGCAACCACCTTGCCGCCGTTATTTTTCGGCAGGTAGTTGCTAAGTGGTTAACAGGGGCGCCTAATAACAATTTTTGATGCAATCATTTGCACGTGGCTCCTTGTTGCGCTCCAATTGGAGTTATTGGGAGGGGTTGCAGTGTTGTGCTGTGCCCAAGGCACAATTTTTCAGCCCCTGTTTAACAGGGGAACCTAATCACAATTTTTGATGCAATACTTTGCATGTGGCTCCTTGTTGGGCTCCAATTGGAGTTATTGGGAGGGGTTGCAAGTGTTGTGTTGTGCCCAAGGCACAATTTTTCAGCCCCTGTTTAACAGGGGCGCCTCATAACAATTTTTGATGGAATATTTTGCACTTTGCACGTGGCTCCTTGTTGGGCTCCAATTGGAGTTATTGGGAGGGGTTGCAAGTGTTGTGTTGTGCCCAAGGCACAATTTTTCAGCCCTTGTTTAACAGGGGCGCCTAATAACAATTTTTGATGCAATAATTTGCACGTGGCTCCTTGTTGTGCTCCAATTGGAGTTATTGGGAGGGGTTGCAGTGTTGTGTTGTGCCCAAGGCACAATTTTTCAGCCCCTGTTTAACAGGGGCGCCTCATAACAATTTTTGATGGAATATTTTGCACTTTGCACGTGGCTCCTTGTTGGGCTCCAATTGGAGTTATTGGGAGGGGTTGCAAGTGTTGTGTTGTGCCCAAGGCACAATTTTTCAGCCCTTGTTTAACAGGGGCGCCTAATAACAATTTTTGATGCAATAATTTGCACGTGGCTCCTTGTTGTGCTCCAATTGGAGTTATTGGGAGGGGTTGCAGTGTTGTGTTGTGCCCAAGGCACAATTTTTCAGCCCCTGTTTAACAGGGGCGCCTCATAACAATTTTTGATGGAATATTTTGCACTTTGCACGTGGCTCCTTGTTGGGCTCCAATTGGAGTTATTGGGAGGGGTTGCAAGTGTTGTGTTGTGCCCAAGGCACAATTTTTCAGCCCTTGTTTAACAGGGGCGCCTAATAACAATTTTCAATAATTTGCACGTGGCTCCTTGTTGTGCTCCAATTGGAGTTATTGGGAGGGGTTGCAGTGTTGTGTTGTGCCCAAGGCACAATTTTTCAGCCCCTGTTTAACAGGGGCGCCTCATAACAATTTTTGATGGAATATTTTGCACTTTGCACGTGGCTCCTTGTTGGGCTCCAATTGGAGTTATTGGGAGGGGTTGCAAGTGTTGTGTTGTGCCCAAGGCACAATTTTTCAGCCCTTGTTTAACAGGGGCGCCTAATAACAATTTTCGATGCAATACTTTGCACGTGGCTCCTTGTTGCGCTCCAATTACAGTATGTTTGAGGGGTGTCCTTTTCTCTAAAATGTTTCTTTCACAAAACAATAATGGCCCCCCACCACCGCTAAAATATTCAACATATTGTTGCCACACAGCACGTGCGCAAGCAGTATTATTTACTTTTTTTTTTTAGTCCTCTCATGTTGTGCAGGGACATTTCTAAACATGTGCCACTACTATAGACACCCAGCAGGTGTGATATTTAAAGGATTTTTTTTCACTTTAGGCATCATTAAAATGTCTGCTCCGGAAAAAACGTCCGTTTTTAAAACTTTTTTTTCCCATTGATACATGTTCCCTGGGGCAAGACCCGGGTTCTGAACGACGTTTTCCAACATTTGATTGAATTTTGGTCTTTAAAATGATCGTTTTTTAATTCGAGCGTTCGGGTCCCATAGACTTCAATGGGGTTCGAAAAGTTTGTGCGAACCCGCGGTCTGTTCGAACGTTCTGGTGCGAACCGAACCCGGGGGTGTTCGGCTCATCCCTAGTGAGGAGGAGGGGGTAGCCGAAGTCCATTTTGGAATGCAATAGGGGGGAGGGGTGACTTCCTCTTGCAAGACCATATCTGTTCCTTGAATGAATGAATGAATGAATGACTTGTATAGCGCAACGCATGCGAACTGAATCGCCTCTGGGCGCTTTTTCCAGCCAGTGTCTGCTTAGCTGGTGTAGTCATTTTTACCCCGTAGGATCTTGACACGCTAGGGACACACAGTCATACACACATATATACATATATACTGGGTCAATTTGGACGAGATCCAATTTACCTACCCGCATGTCTTTGGAGTGTGGGAGGAAACCGGAGGACCCGGAGGAAACCCACGCAGACACAGGGAGAACATGCAAACTCCAGGCAGATGGTGTCGTGGTCGGGATTTGAACCAGCGACCCTTTTGCTGCCAGGCGAAAGTGCTACTCACTGCACCACTGTGGTGCCCTTGGAGTGAGGAGTCTAGGAGTGTAGTATAAAGGAGGTTTGAAATTGAAGCAAAGGGGGATGGGAGCATCTGCTCTTGAATAGGGTTGAGCCGAACACCCCCCGGTTCGGTTCGCACCAGAACGTTCGAACATTTCGCACCAGAACGTTAGAAGATTTTTGATGCAAATTGAAGCACAACAAGGAGCCACGTGCAAAGTATTGCATCAAAAATTGTTGTTATTAGGCGCCCCTGTTAAACAGGGGCAGAAAAATTGTGCCTTAGGCACTGGTGGCGGAGCCCAGAAACACAACATTTCTTACTAGCTATCAGCAAGAAAAGTGAGGAGGAGAAGGGTATTCCACCAGCAACATAAGAGGACAGTCACTCAGCATCAGCATACGCAGTCTAAAAGGGTTCCGAAATTTTAACAAAAAATTATTATTCAGTAACATCAGCATCAGGTGCTTGGTAGCTGGTGTTGATCCAAGCCTGATTCATTTTGATAAAGGTCAGTCAATCAACAGACGGTGGAGAAGCGCACCCTGTGATCGGTAACAAAGCCTCCAGGAGCACTGAATGTGCGTTCTGAAAGAACACTGGATGCAGGGCAAGCCAGTAACTCAATTGCATACTGTGCAAGCTCTGGCCAGTGATCCATCCTCAAGACCCAGTAAGCCAGAGGATTTTCGGTGGGGAAGGAGTCCAAGTCGGATCTTGCCCCTAGGTATTCCCGGACCATGTAAACCAGACGCTGGCGATGGTTGCTGGAACTGGTCAGACCTTGGGGCTGCGGACTAAAAAACTGTCTGAAGGCATCGGTCAGACGGCCACCTTCTCCACCGCTCATTCTGTAACTCACCGAAGCCTGAGCAAGACGTCGCCAAGAGCCGGGTTTTGGTAATCCCCTCGGTTCTGGGAACGCATTGCACAGACCCTTCTCCCTCCCGCAGAAGTTTCATTTTCTGCTCCCTCTGCGATGGCAACATAATGTCCGCAACCTTACTCTTGTAACGTGTTCCTTGGGACTGTAAATGATCCCTTGAAGACTGCTGCTGCTGATGCTGAGTGCTAGGCTCCACCTCCATGCTGCTGATACAATCATCCTCCTCCTCCTCCTCCTCTTCCTGTGTGCTAGGTGGGCAAGCAGGACCACTGTCTGGGTAAAGGGGGCCTTGAGAGGTAAGGAAGTCCTCCTCTTTCTCCCTCTGTTCTGCCTCAAGGGCCCTGTCCATTATTCCACGTAGCGTGTGCTCCAACATGTGAATAAGAGGGACAGTCTCAATGATGCATGCACTGTCACTGCTCACCATCCTCGTGGCCTCCTCAAATGGTGACAGGACAGTGCATGCATCCCTGATCAAGGCCCACTGGCGTGGGGAAAAAAAAACCTAGCTGCCCTGACCCAGTTCTGCTGCCATATTGGCACAGGTACTCATTGATGGCCCGCTGCTGCGTGTGCAGCCGTTGCAGCATGGCCAACGTAGAGATCCATCTGGTGGGCATGTCGCAGATTAGGCGGTTCTTGGGCAGGTTGTATTCACTTTGGAGGTCAGTCAGCCGAGCAGTGGCATTATATGACCTCCGGAAATGCACACAGACTTTCCTGGCCTGCTTCAGGACATCCTGTAAGCCCGGGTACCTGCCCAAGAACCGCTGCACCACCAAATTCAGGACATGCGCAAAACAGGGCACGTGGGTGAGTTTTCCCTGTCGCAGGGCAGAGAGGAGGTTGGTGCCATTATCGTTGACCACCATTCGAGGCTTCAGCTGGCGTGGCATCAACCACCTCTGAGCCTTACCCTGCAGAGCTGAAAGAACCTCTTCCCCAGTGTGGCTCCTGTCTCCCAAGCACACCAGCTCTAGCACCGCATGGCATCTCTTGGCCTGCATTCCTGCGTAGCCTCTCGTATGTCTACGGAGCACAGCTGGTTCTGAGGAAACATCAGCACAGCACATCAGAAGAGGCCACAGAGGAAGACGAAGAGGAGGGGGTGGAGGAGAGAGGTGTGTCACAAGCAGTAGTAGTGTTTTGGAGGTGTAGTGGCGGAACAACCTCCAAAACTACTGGACCTTGCCCTGCGTCCTTCCCAGCTGCCAGCAGAGTCACCCAATGGGCCGTAAAAGACAGGTAACGTCCCTGTCCATGCCTGCTGGACCATGAGTCAGCGGTAAGATGCACCTTACCACTGACTAGATATGTGCATTCCCGTTCGTACGAATGTCATTTTCGTACGAAAATGTTCATTTTCGTACCCGCGGGATAATGTGTACATACGAAAATATTAAAGCACCAAAATACGAAAACGACGGGATAACGGATTAGCCGCATAACGAACGACCGCAATTACGAACGATCCGACGGGAAAAAACGACAAAACGAAAATGGCAGAATAACGAAAATTAAATCTGTATCAAGAGGTTTGCATTGTGTATTTTGTTTCAATCCGTTTTGTGTTCGTTTTCAGTTGTATGTTCATTGTTCAATGACATCTATAACAAAAGAATTTCATTATGTATATTGAATGAATTCCTTTTTCTTTTTTCTGTGTATTCAAAATACTGAAGGCAATTTTTTTGTTATAGGTGTCATATCAACATACGAAAATAACAAAAGAAACGTGTTCAAATGCAAATCTTTTGTTTATGTTTTTTTTAATGGCCAGAGAGTTAGGCTGGCCATACATGATACAATTTTCTGTGCAATTTTCTTTAGATTTACCTTCAACTATGTAGTGCAAGGGCCTGCCTGATTGCATACAATTGAAAGTGTTGTTTAGTTTGACCTCATATATGGTTTTTGGTAAATCTAAAAGAAAATTGTACAAGAAAATTGAACATGTATGGCCAGGCTCAGTGACTGAAAGCAGCTTCTCTTTTGTGCTGACTACTAGAGTAGTGAGTACACTTGTACAGTAAAGCCTAATAAACTTTTCTGTGGATTTTCATCTGAAGGGACATCAGTTGGCCAGACTTCTGAACCCAAAAATGGTTTTCTGATGCAGTTTAAAAACGAACTAATTTTCTGAGAACGATCGGAAAACGATCGTTTTTATGTTTGTTGTTAAAATAGTCTGACCAAGTGTATGGGGCTTAACAATAGTATTGTTAAGCCCCATACACTTCCATATCCATACATACATATGCATATAAAAACAATATAACTACATAAAAAGATATATAAAGAATATAAAGAAAAAGAGGAAACATTTCTGTGGTTCTAATAACAAAAATTAGCTCAACTCATCAAATAGGAATTTTAGATAATCCACCACAGTGGCACCAGTGCCTAAGACCCAATTTTTCTGCCCCTGTTCAACAGGGGCGTGTAATTACAATTCTTGATCTAATATTTAACAGCAGGTCGTTCCAGCGCCCACCAAGACTAACTGTGAGGGGTTGCAGTGTTGTGGCAACACCAACACCTAGGGCTCAAATTTCTGCAGCGTATATACGGCAGGCCCCTACTTTAAAACATACAACTTACAAACGACTCCTACTTGCAAACGGAAGGAGACAACAGGAAGTGAAAGGAAATCTACCCCTAGGAAGGGAAATTCTCTTCTGTAAAAGGTGTCTCCTGTCCACTGATGCTTTATCCGGAGGGGGCGGACAAAAACTAACAGCCGCCCCCTCGTCCCGGATCGCTCCTGAAGCCATGGGAACCGCCGCATGTACCAGGGGGGGTCCCGATCGGACCCCCGACCCACATCTAGGCAGGCACGTACAGGTACGTTGATGTGCCTGTCCGTGCCATTCTGTCGACGTAAATGTACATGCGGCGGTCCTTAAGTGGTTAAAAAAGTACCAGTTAAAAAATTACAAACAGATTCTACTTAACAACAAACCTGCAGTCTCTGTCTTGTTTGCATCACCTGTGTACTGCTGTTCAAAGTATATAGGGCCAAAGGGGCTTGTAATGACCTGGGGGAGGGGGGCGGGGAAACCCATGCTATTTTTCTCAGTGATTTTCATCCATATTGCAGGGACCAGACATTACATTAAAGCCGCGAGAAGTTTTTAATTACCTTTTTCTTATAATAATATAATTTTGTGCGGGGACAGTTCTAAACACGTGCCACTACTATAGACACCCAGCAGGTACGATATTTAAAGGAATTTTCAATTTTTTTTCACTTTAAGCATCATTAAAATCGCTGCTCCAGAAAAAGATAGTTTTAATAAAAAAAAAAATCCATTGATACATGTTCCCTGGGGCAAGACCTGGGTTCTCAAAGACGTTTTCCGACAATAACTTGCATATTGGGCTTTAAAATTAGCACTTTTTTTGCACATCAGCTTATACCTATTGTGTGAGACCCGCTCGTTTGAGGCTTTGATCATCTCAACTTACGGTTTGCATCATCTGTGAATTTTCCAGTATTTACTGGGTCTGTTTTGCTGTATGTCTTTTTTTTATTTTTTTATAAATTGGTGTATATATCTATACATATAATTTGAATTCCATAAATTCCGTTTTCTACTTTAAAAAAAAAAAAAAACATCCCCCGATCCCTCCTTGTGGTTTCCAGGACTCCTAATTTAAATATCTATCTCTAGTGTTATGATGTAGTGTGTTGGTCAACATACATAACCCATATGATGAAAGTTCGAACTCTTATTTTACGGTTTTCTCTTAAGATCGTTCCCCTCTTGTTTATATCTCTCATGGCGCGTCTCTCAATCCTTGTACATAGCTCCATGTTTTTTTATAAGCCTTCCATTTAGACCATTTAATTCGAAAGTCATTCTTAGACCCGAATACGTTATCCTTCAACTCTTCCATTCTATAAGTTGCTTCCACTGCATCAACCCATTCCCATATCTGTGGGCTTTGAGTGTCTTGCCATTTTTTGGGGATCAGCTTTTTCGCTGCGTTCAATAGATGGGGCAGTAGCGACTGTTTATACTTCTTAATCCCCTCTCCATTACAATGGAAAGGCACTACCCAGGGGTCTTTCTTCATCTTAATATCCATAATTTCATTTATTTGATGCAATATGGTTTCCCAGTATTTTTGAATTATTGGACAGATCCACCATAGGTGCTCCATCGTACCTCTCTCGGAGCATCCACGCCAGCATTCGTCGTGTTGGTCTATTCTAAATTTACTAATTTTGACCGGTGTGATATACCAGCCAGAAATACACTTATAGTTCATTTCTGCTGTTTGCGAGTCTATGGCGGAAGAATGTGTCAGGCTCATTATCTTATTTACCGTATTATCCCCCCCTGGTCGAACCCAACTCCCTTTCCCACTTTTCTACTAGAGGTGCTGCTCCTCGTGCCCCAATCTTAATAAGTATTTTATATCATTTAGAAATCGTGCCCTTAGTGTGCTCAGTAGTGCAAACCTTTCCTAGTGGTGTCAGCTCCTCTCCCGTCCGTAATGGGCGGGGGAGTTGCCGAACGAAGTGACCTAGCTGCGAGTAATGCCACCCATCCAGGTTCCAAATATCCCTTTTTGACTTCAGCTCCTCATAGGTGGCCAACTCGCCGCTCTTTATCAAATCACCTAAATAAATAATATCCTTTTTAATCCAGTTCCCTCCTATTTCTTTTTCACCAGGTGTAAAATATGTGTTTTCCTTTATGGGCCAGATTCACGAACACTTGCGCTGGAGTATTTGGATATGCGCCGCGTAACTGTGCTGATGCGCCGACGTTTCTATGTGCCCGTACCCACCAAACTAGATGCGCCCAATAACGGCTCATTTGCGACCGGCGGAACGTTCCGACGCCAGAGTATCGTCAGCGTTTATTTTCGCTGGGCGCATCAGTCGCGCCCATTGATTTCCCCTGCAAATATGCAAATGAGGGAGATTTCCCAATTCACGAACGGATTAGCACCATACGCTGGCTACATGCGCCGCGCGTATCTGATCCGTCCAGCGCAAAGTTATTTCTACAAAAGGCTGCTTTATCTTTACTCCAGACGGTCACAGGTCAGCAGGAGAGCAGCTACAGCAGCGTTACCGACGATAGGAGCTTGCTGAGCACCCCCACTTGCAAGGACAACACCTCTGTGTGCCAACATGCCAGGGGCACTCGTGGTCCTAGAACTACTGATGGGTCCCCTGGAACCAAGAAGGCGGGCACGTGAGAGGATATACCGCACTCGTATGAACCTCTTTGGCATGGGGGATGAGGAGGTGTATCGCCTCTTCAGATTCAGCCCTGATGCAATACTTGAACTAACCACAACCCTGCAGGATGACATCACCAGCAAGACACACCGATCACAAGCAGTGCAGCCACTGGTGAAGGTCCTGGCAACACTCCATTTCCTTGCAAGTGGATCATTCCAGCGTACAAGTGGAGTGGTGGCTGGGATGTCACAATCCTCCATAAGCAGATGTGTGCACCAGGTTGTCCCTGCAATCCTCAGACGCATGTCCAACCAGTTCATCAGACCCACCACTGAGGAGCTGCGGCAGAAGGCAATGACAGATTTCTACAACATTGCCAGATTCCCACGCACTGTGGGGGCCATTGATTGCACACATGTGGCCCTACAGCCCCCCAGTGCCACAGAGCACATACACCGCAATCGGAAGCATTGGCATTCCATCAACGTACAGGTGATAGCCGATGCCCAACGCCTCATATGGCACGTCCGTGCCAAACACCCCGGGTCCAGCCATGACAGTTTCATATACCGTCAGAGCCCCATCCCAGCAGAATTTAACCAGAACATGTATGGGGACAGCTGGCTGGTTGGTGAGTGACATGGGAGTCAGGCATGACTATCCCCTCCCGTCATGCACAACAGAAATCGCACATGCATGACTAACATTCTCCTGTCTTTTACCTTACAGGTGACTCTGCATATGCATTGGGACCCCATCTAATGACTCCTTTCCGGAACCCCCAAACCAGAGGAGAGAGAAAATACAATGAAGCACACATCAAAACCCGTGCAGTGGTTGAGCAAACATTTGGGCTCCTGAAGTCCCGTTTCCGCTGCCTGGATAAGTCTGGGGGGGCCCTATTGTATTCCCCTACCTTTGTGTGTCAGATCATCGGTGCATGTTGCATACTACATAACTTTGCTATGAAAAAAGGCCTGCATATTGACATACGTGATGACCTGACCCCCGACCCACACAGTCCCCCCCTGCCAGAGGACACCCAGTCTGCTGATGGAAGAGCAGTCAGGAGGGTCCTCGCCGTAGGCATCTTTGGACACTAACCCAAAACATTAATTACACAGACAGTGCACGCGTGTACACCACTGATGTCCCTAGATCACACACACCACATGCACATCGCATTGGATTAGCCCAAGTCCAGCATGTAGGAGTTGGGAGCAGTAACGCCAGCGTCAAGGCCCCAATGATGTCACTGTCCATTCACACACCTTTCACACGTCATTCATACAGCCGTGGGGTTCACTTCACCACCACGGCCGAGGGTGACACCCCTTACTTTCAGGAGTGCCACCCTCTCACATTCACACACCATTCACACTGTCCCCTGCACTCCTGACCGTGTGCAGTACAAAAATAAATTAGAAAGACAAAATCATATCCTGAGAAAAAAAATACAAGAAAAATAATCTCATAACCTGAGAAAAAAAAAAAAAAAATATAAAAAAACTCATGACCTGAGTATGTCAAAAATAATAATATAAAACCAGCAACAAAAAAAAGGCCTCATCGGGGATGCCGGGGGCTTCTTCTGGGGGCCCCTCTCTGGCTCCGCAGCTGCCTGGATGGAGTGGGTGGGGGTGGGGGGGCATCTGGAGGTGGCTGATCCCCAGGTGGGCCACTCCTGGCAGGTGTGGCCTGCGTGCCCTCCAAGGCCCTGGCTATCCGTCCAAGGTATGTGTTCGTCTGGGCCTGCATCCGGAGCTGACGGGTCATCTGGTAATGCTGGGCCCGCCGACTCAGCCTCCCCTGCTCACGGATGGCAGCACTGTTCCCATGGATGGCAGCAGTGTTGGCCTGGACGGCTGCAGTAAGGTGCTGGATATCCCCCTGCACCTCCCCCAAAGTGGTGACCACTGCAGCGCAGTTAGAGCTGACATCCTGCACTGCGTTGCTGAGGTTGGCAACGGAGCCCAGGCTGTCAGACACTTTCTGCAAGTGGTCCGCTATGGCCCCCATTTGTTCTGTCTGTCTGGCGTGATCCCTCGCCAACTGGTCCTGGACACCATCAGACACCCCCCTGGTCTTCTGGGTCGCCTTCCTGGGGCCCGAAGATGGATGTCCTCGGGTGGAAGGTGTCGCCCTTGAGGGGCTTCCAAGGATGGGGGAGGGGACGACAGACGGGCCAGGAGAAGGGGAGGAGACAGACAAGACTAATGAAAAGTCCTGCTCTGCCACAGCAGGATCTTCCACAACCACCTCGGCAGGTGTGGTGTGGCCACTCTCCTCCTCCACAACCTCTTCACCACCCAGTGGCTCGGGCACATGATGGCGTGGGGGGGATGGGGTGGAATGCAGGCTGACAGATGATGGCCCAGCTCCGTCATCTGTGGATGACACAAAGCAGACACATGTTGGTGGTCCCACACACTTGGCACATGTCCCCCCCCCACCCCCCCAAATGCAAAACATCAAATAGGGGATTATAAAACACTTACCTGTCCTTGTGCCTTCCTCCACGGAGTCATAGCCTGCGACCCCCTCCACCTGCTCCCTCTCCAGGCAGCGAGCAACCACCTCCTCCTCTGCGGTCAGGGTGACAGGACATGGGGGACCACCACCTGTGCCCCTCTCATGCCTCCTGATGGAGGCCACCTTGTCCCTCACCTTGCGCCGCAGGTCATTTATTTTCTTTTGTATGTCCCCAGCAGTCCGGGTGGAGTAGCCCAGGACATTGACCCTGGCAGCAATCGACTCCAGGATGCCCTGCTTCCTCTCCCGGCTGGTCTTGCGGCTTTTTTGGCCATGGAGAAATTCATTCTCCGTCTCCATAGCCGAGATAATGACAGAGACCTCCTGGGTATTAAAATTGAGGTTCCTCCTCTCTCTGGGGGTAGCGGGAGCAGCCATTACAGAGCAAAAGTATCTTCCCTGGGGTGGGGGGAAACGGAACTACTTTTGCGCCGGAATGGCGTTTCCGCCAGCGCTTTTAAGCGCCCAGCGGAACGCATTGCGCTGACGTTTCCCAGGAAGTGGTGCCGACGGAAGTTGTGAGCATGCGCACAAGGGGGCGAGGGGAGCCGCACTCACTGCGCATGCTCCGTGGATGATGCGCTGAACGTAAGCCTCTGCGCCGGCCTCCGCCCATCATTTACATATGATCACACCCACTTCCACTTGCGTCGGGTTACGCCAGCGCATTATCGTTACTCTGGCGCAAGTTTACGCGCAACTGCTATGTGAATTACAGGAATTGCGCTGAAAGGGTCTTCAGAGTAACGTAAATGAGAAGCGTTACTCCAGAGGAAAGATACTCTCATCTACCTGAATCTGGCCCTATATTTATAAGTGGGGAGTTAAATTTACTATTAAGCAGTGTCTGTACCCTATCCCACATTTTCAACGTGCTTTTTGTCAAATCAAATATATCGTGATTCAGTGCTCTATATTGTGTATGTATCCACACAATTTTATGTAATTGGGTTATGTCCTGGGCCTTTTCAATTTGTATCCATCTTTTCTCTTGTTTATCTTTAGCCCACTCTACCGCCCTGGAAAGAACTGCCGCCTTATAGTAACTTATTATATCACGGGGTGCCAGGCCGCCATCCTGTTTATCTTGCTTCAGGGTTGACAGGGAGATTCTATGCTTTCTATTTTTCCAAACAAATTTCATCAATATCGAATTTAGGATATTTAAATATTGGGGGGGTAACGCAGTTGGTAATAATTGAAATTTTTTTATAAGATTTTAGGGACATAGATCATCTTTAAGATGTTAATACGGCCCACCCAGGAAATGGGTTTGTTATTTTTTTAATTCAATTTTAATTTCATTTAACAGGGGAATGTAATTGATCTTGTAAATCCTCTTAGTCGTATTAGCTAGTTTAATGCCCAAATAATTTAGCTCTTTTCTCCAGGGATATGCACATTTCTCTTTAACCAGCTCCACTTCCCTTTTGTTTACGTTTATGTTTAATATTTCGGATTTGGCCACATTAACCTTAAAATTTAATATGGCTCCATATTGTTGTAGAGTAAGTGTTAGCTTAGGGATGGTCTTCGCCGGGTCGGTGACAAAGAACAGTACATCGTCCGAAAAGGCAGACAGTTTGGGCCAGATTCAGCAACACTTGTGCTGGAGTATTTCGATATGCGCCGCGTAACTGTGAAGATGCGCCGTCGTTTCTATGTGCCCGTACCCACCAAACTAGATGCGCCCGAAGACGCAGCATTTGCGACCGGCGGAACGTTCCGACGCCAGAGTATCGTCAGCGCATAATTTCGTTTGGCGCATCAGTCGCGCCTATTGATTTCCCCTGCAAATATGCAAATGAGGGAGATTTCCCGATTCGCGAACGGATAAGCACCATACGCTGGCTACATGCGCCGCGCGTATCTCGTCCGTCCGGCGCAAAGTTATTTCTACAAAAGGCTGCTTTATCTTTACTCCAGACGGTCAGAGGTCAGCAGGAGAGCAGCTACAGCAGCGTTACCGACGATAGGAGCTAGCTGAACAACCACACTTGCAAGGACAACACCTCTGTGTGCCAACATGCCAGGAGCAATTGTGGTCCTCGAACTACTGATGGGTCCCCCGGAACGAAGGAAGCGGGCACGTGAGAGGATATACCGCACTCGTATGAGCCTCTTTGGCATGGGGGATGAGGAGGTGTATCGCCTCTTCAGATTCAGCCCAGATGCAATACTTGAACTAACCACAACCCTGCAGGATGACATCACCAGCAAGACACACCGCTCACAAGCAGTGCAGCCACTGGTGAAGGTCCTGGCAACACTTCATTTCCTTGCAACTGGATCATTCCAGCGTACAAGTGGAGTGGTGGCTGGGATGTCACAGTCCTCCATAAGCAGATGTGTGCACCAGGTTGTCCCTGCAATCCTCAGACGCATGTCCAACCACTTCATCAGACCAACCACTGAGGACCTGCGGCAGAAGGCAATGACAGATTTCTACAACATTGCCAGATTCCCACGCACTGTGGGGGCCATTGATTGCACACATGTGGCCCTACAGCCCCCCAGTGCCACAGAGCACATATATCGCAATCGGAAGCATTGGCATTCCATCAACGTACAGGTGATAGCCGATGCCCAACGCCTCACATGGCACGTCCGTGCCAAACACCCCGGGTCCAGCCATGACAGTTTCATATACAATCAGAGCCCCATCCCAGCATAATTTAACCAGAACATGTATGGGGACAGCTGGCTGGTTGGTGAGCGACATGGGAGTCAGGCATGACTATCCCCTCCCGTGATGCACAACAGAAGTGGCACTTGCATGACTAACATTCTCCTGTCTTTTACCTTACAGGTGACTCTGCATATGCACTAGGACCCCATCTAATGACTCCTTTCCAGAACCCCCAAAACCAGAGGAGAGAGAAAATACAATGAAGCACACATCAAAACCCGTGCAGTGGTGGAGCAAACATTTGGGCTCCTGAAGTCCCGTTTCCACTGCCTGGATAAGTCTGGGGGTGCCCTATTGTATTCCCCTACCTTCGTGTGTCAGATCATCGGTGCATGTTGCATCCTGCACAACTTTGCTATGAGAAAAGGCCTGCAGATTGACATACGTCATGACCTGACCCCCGACCCACACAGTCCCCACCTGCCAGAGGACACCCAGTCTGCTGATGGAAGAGCAGTCAGGAGGGTCCTCGCCGTAAGCATCTTTGGACACTAAACCAAAACATTAATAACACAGACAGTGCACGTGTGTACACCACTGATGTCCCTAGATCACACACACCACATCCACATCGCATTGGATTAGCCCAAGTCCAGCATGTAGGACTTGGGAGCAGCAACGCCAGCGTCAAGGCCCCAATGATGTCACTGTCCATTCATACACCTTTCACACGTCATTCATACAGCCGTGGGGTTAACTTCACCACCACGGCCGAGGGTAACACCCCTTACTGTCAGGAGTGCCACCCTCTCACATTCACACACCATTCACACTGTCCCCTGCACTCCTGACCGTGTGCAGTAAAAAAAGAAATACAAAATCTCATAACCTGAGAAAAAAAATAAACAAAAACTCATGACCTGAGTATAAAATAAATAATAAAAAATAAACAAAAACTCATGACCTGAGTATTTAAAAAAAAATCATAGAAACCAAAACAAAAAAAAAGCCTCATCGGGGATGCCGGGGGCTTCTTCTGGGGGCCCCTGTCTGCCTCCTCAGCTGCCTGGATGGAGTGGGTGGGGGTGGGGGGGCATCTGGAGGTGGCTGATCCCCAGGTGGGCCACTCCTGGCAGGTGTGGCCTGCATGCCCTCCAAGGCCATGGCTATCCGGCCGAGGTATGAGTTTGTCTGGGCCTGCATCCGGAGCTGACGGGTGACCTGGTAATGCTGAGCCCGCCGACTCAGCCTCCCCTGGTCCCGGATGGCAGCACTGTTACCCTGGATGGCAGCAGTGTTGGCCTGGACGGCTGCAGTGAGTTGGGTAATTTCACCATGCACCTCCCCCAAACTAGTGACCACTGCAGCGCAGTTACAGCTGACATCCTGGACTGCGTTGCTTATCTGGGCAACGGAGCCCAGGCTGTCAGACACTTTCTGTAAGTGGCCAACTATGGCCCCCATTTGTTCAGTCTGTCTGGCGTGATCCCTCGCCAACTGGTCCTGGACAACATCAGACACCCCCCTGGTCTTCTGGGTCGCCTTCCTGGGGCCAGAAGATGGTTGTCCCCGGGGGGAAGGAGTCACCCTTGAGGGGCTTCCAAGGATGGGGGAGGGGATAACAGATGGCCCAGGAGAAGGGGAGGAGACCTCCAAAACTAAAGTAAAGTCCTGCTCTGCCACAGCAGGATCTTCCACAACCACCTCGGCAGGTGTGGTGTGGCCACTCTCCTCCTCCACCTCTTCACCACCCAGGGGCTCGGGCACACGATGGCGTTGGGGGGATGGGGTGGAATGGACGCTGACCGATGATGGCCCAGCTCCGTCATCTGTGGATGACACAAAGCAGACACATGTTGGTGGTCCCACACACTTGGCACATGTACCCTCCCCCCCAAATGCAACAAATCAAATAGTGGATAAAAAACACTTACCTGTCCTGGAGCCTTCCTCCATGGAGTCATAGCCTGGGACCCCCTCCAACTGCTCCCTCTCCAGGCAGCGTGCGACCACCTCCTCCTCCGCGGTCAGGGTGACAGGACATGGGGGACCACCACCTGTGCCCCTCTCATGCCTCCTGATGGTGGCCACCTTGCCCCTGACCTTGCGCCGCAAGTCGTTTATTTTTTTCTGAATGTCCCCAGCAGTCCGGGTGGAATACCCCAAGACATTCACCCTGGCAGCAATGGACTCCAGGATGCCCTGCTTCCTTTCCCGGCTGGTCTTGCGGCTTTTTTTCCCATGAAGCAAATCATTCACAGACTCCATCGCTGAGATGATAACCGAGACCTCCTGGGAATTAAAATTAAGGTTCCTCCTCTCTCTGGGGGTAGCGGGAGCAGCCATTACAGAGCAAAAGTATCTTCCCTAGGGTGGGGGGAAATGGATATACTTTTGCGCCGGAATGGCGTTTCCGCCTGCGCTTTTAAGCGCCCAGCGGAACGCATTGCGCTGACGTTTCCCGGGAAGTGGTGCCGACGGAAGTTGTGAGCATGCGCACAAGGGGGTGAGTGGAGCCGCACTCACTGCGCATGCTCCGTGGATGATGCGCTGAACGTAAGCCTCTGCGCTGGGCTCCGCCCATCATTTACATATGATCACACCCACTTCCACTTGCGTCGGGTTACGCCAGCGCATTATCGTTACTCTGGCGCAAGTTTACGCGCAACTGCTATGTGAATAACAGTACTTGCGCTGAAAGGGTCTTCAGAGTAACGTAAATGAGAAGCGTTACTCTGGAGCAAAAATGCTCCCATCTACCTGAATCTGGCCCTTTATGTTCCTCCCCCCCGACCCGGATCCCTTTGATGTCGGGATCCTTATGAATCGTAGCCAATAGGGGTTCAAGGGAGAGAATAAAAAGAAGGGGTGACAGCGGGCAACCCTGTCTAGTCTATTGATCTTGATTCTTGCTGTAGGCTGATGGTATAATGCCATTTTATGAACCTATTCCCTATTCCGAGTGCGGCTAGTGTCTGCATCATTAGTCCCCAGTCTACCCTGTCGAAGGCTTTCTCAGCGTCAACCGACAGGAATAGACTGGGGACCCCCTCTCGCTTAATCCTCTGTAGTAAAAGTAGAGCTCTAATAGCATTATCCTTTCCCTCTCTGCCGGTCACAAATCCCACCTGATCAGGATGGATCAAGCGCTGCATCCCCCTTTTAGTCTTTCCGACAATACTTTCGCAAACAGCTTTGTGTCTATATTTAGGAGGGATATGGGTCTGTAGCCGGAACAGAGGGAGCTATCCTTCCCCTCTTTTAAAATAATTGCAATTACTGCTGCTGATGCGTCTTGACTAAGTTCATCCTTACACCCTAGGTTGTTGAAATAGCTACAGAGTCTGGGTATTATTATTTCACTGAATCTTTTATAATAAAGCACCGTAAACCCATCAGGGCCAGGGCTTTTCCCGACGGCCATATTATTCAGGGCTTTTTTAATTTCCTCTTCTGTTATAGGTCTATCCATGTTTGAGCTATCGCTCTCCTCTAGTTTAAGTAGCCCTGCCTTCTCTAGGTATTTCCAGGCCTTAGCCTCCCTTACTCCAGCCTGTTCCTCTGGTTGTTTGATATTGTATAGTTCTTCATAATATTTTTTGAACGTATCTGCGATTTCGGCAGTTGCATACACCAGATACCCATTCTGCTTTTTAATTTTTTCAATGTAGTTCCTAGATATTTTTTTATGTGCCATTTTAGCCAGGTGTTTACTTGATTGGTTTCCCCATATGTACATCTCTCTGGAGATGTAATTAAGGTTTTTCCTGGCTTCTTGTTCCATAATCTCTTTTAATTCATTCCTCTTTATTGTCAAGTTAAGATATGTCTCTTTTTGTTCCCGCTCTTTATGGTTTTGTTCTAGGTGTGCTATTTCCTTCTTGCCCCCTCCGAGATTAGGATCCCTCTGATGTATGCCTTGTGCGTCTCCCAAAGCGTAGCCGCGGTAACCTCTACCGTATCGTTCAATGCAAAGAATTGTTTGAGTTCCTCTTCCACCCTCCCTATCCCTGCCTCGTCCTGGATTAAGTAGTCATTGAGGCGCCATTCTGACTGTCTGTTATTTAAATGTGCCGTCTTAATTTTTATAGATATCGAAGCATGGTCTGATATGGTCATTGTGCCTATTTCTGTATCAGAAACCGAATCTAATAACCTATGGTCGACCAGTATATAATCAATTCTAGAGTACGTTCCGTGGGGGGGGGGAAGAACGTATAATCATGTGTATTAGGATGGAGGGCTCGCCAAGCATCTACCACCTGGCAGTCTCTCATTTTTCGTTTAATTTTCTGTAGCTGTATACTGGTCCTCTCCCTCCCCAGTGAAGTACTATCTTCTTTCGGATTCATGACAAAATTTAGATCCACCATCAGTATGATATACCCCTCCGCAAACGTTCTCAACTTATCTAGAATTCTACCTAAATATTTTATAGGGTGGGCATTAGGGGCATATATGTTGGCGAGAGTGTAATCAATATTGCCAATTTTCCCCTTCAACAACAAAAGTCTGCCCTCTGGGTCGGTCGCCCTAGCCTTAAGAGCAAAGTCCACCCCTCAAGCGAAGCCAATGGCCACTCCTCTGGCACGATTTGAAATAGCATCCCCATAGTACCCGGTTGGATAGGTGTAAGAGTACAATTTTACATTGGAACTCAAAGACAGATGGGATTCTTGTATAAAGATGACATCTGCCCTATATTGTTTAATTTCTTCTAGGATCTGCAATCTTTTACTTTTAGAGTTCAGGCCTTTTACGTTATAGAAACTTCAGGTTCACCATTTCATTCTACCTGAATTCAATTTTCTTAAGGAGTCACTAGGAGCCACTTTCCCTTTACCCCCTCCCTCCCCCTCTCTCCTTTCCCCAACTCCCTTCCTGGGACCCCCCGCATCCCCAACTCCCTCCCTACTCTACCCCCAAGGCCTATAAAGTGCCTCTGAACCGTGGGGGTCATCGTGCCCCATTTCCCACCGGTTCTCCTTTCTGAGGTGTTACTATCCCGCACCCCAACCCTGCCTGGGCCCTTCACTCCATCTGGGCCAGATCTTACCAAGGCAGGGTTGCAGACTTCCTCCTGGGGGACCCTTGGTCTTCTTTCCCTCCCCTCCACCCCCTCCCCATGAATCTTCTGGCCATCTCTTTATCTCCCTCTCCTCATTCCACCCATCCAGGGATATCAACCTCTTGCAGATCCAGTTTACTACAAAAACCTGGGAGATCCTCTGGGAAAACTAACTTTACCGAGATCCCATCTTTCTGTGCATTCAGGCAAGCTGGGAACCCCCACTGATAATTTATATTGTGGGCCTTCAGCTGCTCAAGAAGGGGCTTGAGATGCCTCCTCCTAGCTAGTGTTTCCCAGGCCAGGTCAGGAAAGATTTGTATATCTGTACTTCCATGGCTCAAAGGAGGCTTTCTCCTCAGTTTTGTCCATATTTCTTCTTTATCCTCATAGTACCTGAACCTGACTATAATGTCTCTTGGCCTTTCACTTGGATTATCCTTGAATCTACCCAGACGGTGCACCCACTCTATTTTTAGAGGTTTCCCCTCATCGTTTTCAAGGAGAGGGCTGAACAGATTATTCATGATAAGTCTAAGATCTTCACCTCTTTCTTCCTTTATGGATCGGATTCTCATATTTTGTCTTCTGTTCCTGTTTTCCTGGTCTTCAAGACGATATTGCAGGTTCCTTTGATTTAACTTTATGGCATCGTATTGCTTTTTCATGTAGATTATTTCTGAGTTTTGTTTTTCTACTTTTGTTTCAAACTGCTCCACCCTAGACAGAATTTGGTTTATATCATCTCTCAGGCTGCCAATTTCCCCCTTAATAGCATTTTCCAATCTCCTAAGCATTCCATCAAGTTCTGTCATGGTTGGTATGTGTGTTCTTGGGTCTTCAACATGACTTGATTCCTAGTCCCCATCTGTGAACATATCTGTGGCTGACTGGTTTGCACCCCCATCCCTTTTTTTGTAGTCCCAGATTTCCCGGTTTTCTTTTCATTGGCAGGGCTTTGGGATCCTCCTCCCTGGGATATGTATTGTTTTATTGTGCTATTTGTGGGGTTTTCCGAAGGGTTTTTCGGGGCGGAGCCCCTTGTTGTTTTACTCATGTTATGTCTGGATCTAATTCGCCTCCCCAGTTTCAGCCTTGGGTCAGCAGGTGTCCAGAGTTTTTAATTACTGACCCCCTCTTTAATTATCAGTATTTCCAGGTCGCTCCGCCTTTCTCAAAAGAGAGCGGGCAGGGACCCCAATCTCATAGGTGCGTTCATACTGCCCCTCTTTCCACGCGCCCCTGCTCTGCCAACTCTGCCAAGAAGGGTGTACCTGCAGCATTAGATGAAGTCTCTCTATGCTGCACTCCTCTTCTCTTCCTTATGCCTGTCCAGTCATGTTAAACCCACTGCCACATGTACTCCATTCCCTAAGCAATAGTGTATTAGATTGTACCTGTGTGGTCAGAATTAATCCTAATTATTGTCACACATAGTTCACTTCTGTGCGATACAATGTCACTTACGTCCAGAGATTACATGCAATGAACACTTAACAGGGCCCTACCTCTGTTTCCACGTTTGGATGGATGCTTTGAGATATACTTCTTTGATGGTGCGATAGTCGAAAAATAGATGTTTATATTACCTGAGCTGTGCAGGGATCAGGGAAGGCACCAAGCTCCGTGGTGGGAGGGGGGCGAGAGCCGCCACCGAGAATGCTGCTTTACCCCATCCATATCAGCTCGGACAGCCCAATCGGTCGGCTCAGTTGGACGCGGGGAGGGGCCCCGTGATGCAGGACTGAATGACACTATCCATAGGGTTCCTGTTGTTATCTGCTTTAGCCTTCCATTGCTACTTACTGTGATTGCCAGCCATAGATGGGGGCGGTGGATACGTTTTGTTTCACCTGTGGTGTTTATTTTGGTCCAGCAGTGCACCAACACCTTTGCAGCCATTGTGCTATATGCTGGGTGCTTGGTGTGCTTCTGTACCTTTAAGGAGGGGTGGCTCCCCTTCAGTCCACCTGCCCCTATCTATCCATTAAAATGCATGTGCCTCCATTGTGAGGACACTCACTGTTAGTGTTAGGACCACAGAATTATGGGGTGCCTTGGCGCGGCTCTGTGGCTCACGCATGCGTTTGCAAATGCGTGCGGACAAAACCCCTGTTTTTAACGCACATTGTTAGACAGGTTAATTGGTTGTTCTGCTAGCTGGTCGGTAAGTAGGCTTGGTTATTCCCTGGGCATTCCCCAGGTTCCTGTTGTTAACTATCCATAGGGAACAGTCAGCGGCTCCGCAGCCTCTCTTTGCATCATCGCCGCTGCTGTACCCGGGATCCTCCGGCGTCCTCCTTCCTCGCTCACCCAGGTCCGTCCGTGGCGCGGTCCAGTCCCTCCCTCTGCATGCGTGTGTCACGTGCCGCACGTCATCCCGCCCCCTAAAATGAGCACTTTTGAATTTGAACGTTTGAGTCCCATAGACTTCAGTGAGGTTCTAAATGTTTGCGCGAACAGTCGGGGTGTTCGGCTCATCCCTACTAACTGCAGTATTACCTAGCAAACAATCACTGAATGTGCTGTAAACAGAGGCGGCTCTCTAATTAGGCAGATAAGGTGGTCACCTAGGGCCTCGCACGCACATGGGGCCTCGTGATCGACCTAATTGAAGAGCCGCCTTTGTTGAGTGACAACAATGTCGCCGCGGCGTTAAGCTCCGGCCAGCAGTGGGTTAACATACCTGTGAGCTCCACGGCCAGGCAGTGAAGAGAGGGGTCAGAGCGTGGCTGATTCGTAAGGAGGAGGCGGGGCCAGCGCTGTGTTGTCTGGGGAGAGAAGAAGGGGAGGAGATTCCAGCCGGAGCACAATTCCTGCTGCTCCGGAGACACAGATTGCGCCCCCCAGCCGTCACCCCCACCGCTGGAGTGCTCAGTGGAGCGGTCCCCGCACACCCGAGGAGGCGTCTAGCATTGCCGTGGTGAGGAGGGGAAGAGGAAGGTACCGCAGAGGAGGCCCCACGAGCGTTGTATGGAGCCAATAGGAGGGAAAGTAGGAGAGAAGAGCGAGGTCTCTGAGCCGCCCCTCTCTGGGGCTGTCAATTAGTGCGGGGGGAGGGTGGGGACTGTGGCTCCAGCTGCAGAGAGAGGCACAGTTACCATGCAATGATGCCACAACCCTCTGCAGCCAGCGACCACCAACATGAGAGAGAGCCAGCTGAGCAACTGACACTGAGAAGGCTTGAGGCCTATCTACCTTGATGTCTCAAGCAATGTTAAAATAGTTGTCACAGCTACACCAGGAGCATTTTTACTTCAATTTAACTAACCAAAACGGTGGATTACAAATCACAAGGAGCCACTTTAGCTAGCGAAGAAAAGAAGATCCAGGACTAAGTACTTTAACCACTTGACCACTGGGCACTTAAACCCTCTTCCTAACCAGACCAATTTTCAGCTTTCGGTGCTCTCACAATTTGAATGACAATTACTCAGTCATACAACATTGTACCCATTTGAAATTTTTGTCCTTTTTTTCACACAAATAGAGCTTTCTTTTGGTGGTATTTAATCACCTCTGGGTTTTTTTATTTTTTTGCGCTATAAAAGAAAAACGACTGAAAATTCTGTAAAAAAATAAAATAAAATCTTGTTTCTGTCATATTAGCAGGTTATTTCTCACACACAGCATATGCATACCACAAATTACACCCCAAAACACATTCTGCTATTCCTCCCGAGTATGGCGATACCACATGTGTGAGACTTTTACACAGCGTGGCCACATACTGAGGCCCAACATGCAGGGAGCGCCATCAGGCTTTCTGGAACACCCAGGCCAATTCTGACATTTCTCTCCTACATGTAAAAATCATAATTTATTTGCTAGAAAATTACATAGAAACCCAAAACATTATATAAGCTTTTTTAGCAAAGACCCTAGAGAATACAATGGCGGCCGTTACAACTTTTTATCTCGCATGGTATTTTCGCAGACATTAACGCGTGTTTTAAAAAAAACTGTTTTGTGCTTAAAAAAAACAAAACAGTAAAGTTAGCCCAATTTTTTTTCATAATGTGAAAGATGAAGTTACGCCTAGTAAATAGATACCCAACATGTCACCCTTCAAAATTGCGCACACTCATGGAATGGCGCCAAACTTCGCTACTTAAAAATCCCTATAGGCGACGCTTTAATTACTTTTATTGGTTACATGTTTTTAGTTACGGAGGAGGTCTAGGTCCAAGATGATTGCTCTCACTCTAACGTTCGCAGAGATACCTCACATGTGTAGCTTGAACACCGTTTTCATATGTGGGCGGAACTTACGTATGCGTCCACTTCTGCATGCGAGCACACGGGGACAGGGGTGCTTTAAAAAAATCGGTATTGCAGAGTATTGGGGTATTGCAGAGTATTGGGGTATTGCAGAGTATTGGGGTATTGCAGAGTATTGGGGTATTGCAGAGTATTGGGGTATTGCAGAGTATTGGGGTATTGCAGAGTATTGGGGTATTACAGAGTATTGGGGTATTGCAGAGTATCGCGCAGGGTATTGGGGTATTGCAGAGTATTGCGCAGGGTACTGCAGAGTATTGGGGTACTGCAGAGTATTGGGGTACTGCAGAGTATTGGGGTACTGCAGAGTATTGGGGTACTGCAGAGTAGTGGGGTACTGCAGAGTATTGGGGTATTGCAGAGTATCGCGCAGGGTATTTGGGTATTGCAGAGTATCGCGCAGGGTATTTGGGTATTGCAGAGTATCGCGCAGGGTATTTGGGGTATTGCAGAGTATTGGGGTATTGCAGAGTATTGCGCAGGGTATTTCACAGTATTGGGGTATTGCAGAGTATTGCGCAGGGTATTTCACAGTATTGGGGTACTGCAGAGTATTGGGGTATTTCAGAGTATGGTGCAGGGTATTGGGGTATTGCAGAGTATCGTGCAGGGTATTGGGGTATTGCAGAGTATTGGGGTATTGCAGAGTATTGTGCAGGGTATTGCACAGTATTGGGGTACTGCAGGGTTTTGGGGTATTGCACAGTATGGGGCAGGGATGGCTGAGCTGGAATGGATAGATGGCTGGATCTGTGACTGCATTTGTCACAGATCCAGCCACAGCGCTGCTGCTGCCTCCCGCATCCCCCTCTCCTCTCACACTGTACCGTACGGTACAGAGAGGAGAGGGAGGAACCAGCGTCAACGGTTTGTCTACAAGTGATCGCTCCGTCATTCGACGGAGCGATCACGTGGTAAACAGCCGCTATCAGTGGCAATTTACCGTGAACCATGATGCACGGACACTTCCGCGAGCGCGTCCCAGGGGACGCGCAAACACGGAAGTGCACAAGGACGTCCCAGGGACGTCGTCCCACAGTTACCCCACCGCGCTATGGCAGTAAAATGTCTATGGCGCGGTGGGCAAGTGGTTAAGTGAGATCTCACACATAGCTTATAAAGTAGGGGGAGCTCCCAGGTATAGACATATATATATATATATATATATATGTATACTGTTTTTTTCAAATTGTTTATATTGAAATCTATTGTGCTGTCGTCTTATGTTGGGATGACAGCACAATTACTGTAATCACTTTTTTTGCATATTCTACAGTTAAATATATCTCTGGTTAAGTATCCAGTTGTTGTGGCGTATTGTTTTCTACCACCAGGTGCAGTCAGTGGATCCTGGGGTGACAATACAGGTATTTTGTACTGTCTTACATTGTATTGTATTGCATCACAGCTGTGCCAAGGGGATTGAGCCAAGTTAGTGGGGTTTATTGGTAGAGTGCAGGCCCAAATCAAACCAGCAGCTCCTTCGGGGGTCAGTGCTACACAAGAAAATCTCAGACTTAATTTAGCCACACCCCTTTGAAGCCATGCCCAATATTTAGCGCAAATTTAAACTACATCCAATTTTCACTGAGACACGCTTTGCAAAATTTCACTTTGGTCACAACCACAAATAAATGCCCCCACCCCCAAATATACTGCTCCATCTACACTGGCTTTCTGGTAAAAAGTGTCCCTAAATTTTTTTGGAAATGTTGGCAACTATGCAATTGGCCTACTGCTCATTCTTTTAAAGTGGTAAAGGTCCAGTCAGGATATAAGCAGATAGAGGGAGATGCAGGATTTAATTTTTTTTTTTTTCTAGTGAAAGCCCTGCCCTAACATACTGAAGCATCATGCTGGTGTTTAAATAGGATAGAATGACAATTGCTTTTATGTATTAAAGTGTATGTGTAATGTCACTTAATTTAGGTGACAAAAATTGTTATTCTTTGTGGAACTATTTCAGCAATCTCTTGTGTGCTGACAAAAGGGGTAGCTGACTTGACAGAGCGGATGCCTAAATATTAGAGAAGGATGTAGCTGGGTTAACTTCAGTATGCTGATTATCTACTGCAGTTTCCTGCCCAGATGCACAGGGAGGAAGTGTAACTCAAATGTTATCATAGTATTTTGGGCAGTGCATAGAGGGGCTGTGTCCTGATACAACTGCTGGAATAAGGTAGGGAGGGTGCTGTTCTGGGTTAAATAGTAAATAAAATGGATATTCTTATATTATAATGTTGGCTATATGTTTTTCTAGCATAAGTTTGAGTGTCACTTGTAATTTAACAGAAGTTGTTTAATTTTATATTGTATCTTAAGTATTGTTTTAAAGATTTGTGCATCTTAACCAGTTTACATTTGAAAAAATAATCACTGAACACTCATAATCTCCATGTAACATGTGTAATCCAATTATGAACGATAAATGTGAGGCATTTGTGTTATATTATTTCATATTAATCACATTATATAGGAGTGCTTGCTGTTTGTGTACAATTTCTGAGAATGCTTTAGCCCAGGGGTGTCATACTCAATTTCATTGTGGGCCGCATCAGCATTATGATTGTCCTCAAAAGGACCAGTTGAATCTGTAAGATTTGATGTCCAGCGCATCCCCTGCCCTTACAATAGATGTCAAGAGCCAACCCACCATCAGAAGTTGAGTCCCCCATTCTCCCTTACATCCCAGTGCACCCCCCTTTCCTTATGCTGCTGCTGGTAAGATAAATGCATTGCTTGAAAGCAAAAAGTACAGGGTCTGGAGGAGGACCAAGACTCTCCTGCAGCTGCAGGAGATGTGCGATGGCCACATGAAATGGCCTGGAGGGCCAGATTCAGCCTACGGGCCATGTGTTTGACACATGTACCTTAGCCAAATAAAATAGAGAAATAGAGAATTTTTGTATTCACATATTTAAGCCTCAAAACAAAATGTATATTCTAATACTTTGTATCAAATTTCTTTATATCTGTTTTCATTAGTTTTCATGTACCTAAAATGAAAATTCACATTTCCTGGTCTCTACTAGGGATGAGCTTTGTGTTCGACTCAAACGTATGTTCGACCGTTCAAAATACGAACAAAACGGCTCATTCGTACCAAACTCGAGTGACGCGCCATGGCCCCTAATTCACTGCGGCATTGCGTGCTGATGATTGGCCAAGCATGATTGTCCCACATGCTTGGCCAATCAGAGCGATGTCAGTAAAGAGAGCCGTAATTGGCCAAAGCCAGGGTGGCTTTGGCCAATTATGGCTCAAGGCTTTAGCACACGCCCCACATTATAAAAGGCCGCCTGCAGGGCGGCCTTGTGTAGTGTGTTCCGGGCTTGTTCCAGTTCAGACAGAGAGAGAGAGATTGTCTTTTTCCTAGCTAGATAGAGCAGGCAGGCTAGTGGATGTAAACTCACTCTCATCAATTCAAATGTCCCCCATTTAGCTGTTTGAAACCCCAAAAAAGTCCAGATTCGGTGGGCAGGTCTGTTGTTCGGCGCTCGATGGGCAGAGTCATGATGTCAACAGACTCCCGCCCACCTCTACACTCCCCTTGGCTAGAGCATGCATAGGACAGGCAGAGCGCGTTGCGCGTTCTGGGTAATAGCAGATGATTAAACAGCACACGTTGATGTCCCGTGACAGTTGGGGATGATTGCTGCGATGGGACAGCTGTGAGCGCCGACCCCCCCTGCATGGCTTTTCATCATCTGCGTCTCCTCCTCCCTCCCGCGGCTTTCATCTGATAAGCCATGCAGGGGGGAATCAGTGCTCACAGCTGTCCTCGTCACACCGATCATCCCCGAGTGTCTTCCTCCTCCTCTGGCGCCCTGTTATCCTCCACCCCCTGTGTCGCCCCCCCTCTGTGTGTCCACACACCCACCCCCCCGTCCTGATCCATGTGTCCACCCCCTCCCCCGCCCTGCACCGTGTCTTCATCCTCCGCCCCCTCATCCTGATCCGTGTGTCCACCTCGTTCCCCGCAGCCATCGCCGGCTTCTCTCTCCTCTCCCGCAGGCTGCAAGGGGGGGGGGGGCAGGGGGGTTAATCTGTCAGGATGGAGGGTGGAAACGGGACACAGAGGGACTCCCCCTATGAGGGAGTGAGGGGGCCTAGCCCACCCAGCCTACCCCGTAGGTCCTTCGCCTCTTTATTTTAAGAGACCGCATGGCCAAAGTGCGTGTGTGTTAAACCAATTTTGTGTGCGTGCAAGTGTGGTGTTTTTTTGTGGGGGGCGTACTAAGCACAAGCGTACCTTGCATAGCACATCCACTGGGAGCCGGGCTGAGACCACCAAACTCAATTCACATGTAGCCGAGACCGGGATCCGAACCCTTGGCTACAGAGGTGAACGGCTTTTCAGCGCAGTGCCAATCACGTTGAGCCACCACAGCTCCCTCCATCTGGCCACGCCCCCTCGTTCTCTGAACAACATCTTTTGTCTTTTCATTCTCTTTTCAATTGAGACTGTTGCGTTACCTGCTCTAACTCATCTTATCTAATTAGTTCTGTGATGTCTTATAGTTTATCCAATTCAACTTAAAGCCCCTTTCACCTTCCTCCCCCATAAATCTAAGCTGTTCATGATAGTAGATGTCATTTAAATTACATAGGCAACTCCTCATCGTTGGACTCTCGGGGTCTTTCTACTGTTTAGGGATTAAACTCTTGGCTGAGTTTAGGATATAGGGGAGTAAGGTGCCCAAGTATTGCTTAATGGACATGTTTGTCCCATGCAACAAACATACCCACGGGTCGACTGGTATCACAATTTCTGTGATCTCTTGGATTAGCGCTACAACATTTGTCCAGTAGGATTTGATTTTCGTACATGTCCACCAAATGTGTGACATGGTTCCAATTTCAGTACAACCCCTCCAACAAAATTTAGAAGTCTCTTCTTGATAGTGGTGTACAATGTCCGGGGTAATATACCACCGTGCTAAACATTTGAAATTCATTTCTATCACTCTGCATTCAATTGATGTAATATATACCATCTTTAATATTTTCCCTAGGTCTTTCTCAGTATCCCCTGTTGCCAATTCATCTTCCCATTTTTTAATATATGGAGGAGGTTCCTTAAAATTTAAGCCTATCAAGATTTTGTGGATCCTAGAGATCCTTCCCCCTCTATCGGATGCTAAACACAATCTCTCCAATGGGAGCAACGAAATGCTTTAGTTGTAAGTATCTCCACCAATTCAGCTCAAACATTTCGTTATTCTCCCTAAGATCTAAATAGGTGCATATTTCCCCTTCTTTCAGTATATCCTTTAATTTCAAATCTGTGTCTTTGATCCATCTCCCATACAGACCTATTTTCCCGGGTGCAAAGTAATTTGTGTCAAAAAGTGGGATAAAAGGGGAATCATAGCCCCATTTTTCCCTGGTGTGTAAACTGTCCCAAATTGACATAGATGTCTGTGTAATCCCATGCAGATCTTCTTTAGCCTGTCTATATTGTGCTGGGATCTATATCTCCTTTCCCAATCTAGATTTATTTAAGCTATTTTTCAATTTAACCCACATTTTTTCTTTATTGCCTTGGACCCAGTCAATCACCCATGCTATGTGAATGGCAGTGTAATATGTCTTAATGTCTGGTAGTCCTAAATCTCCATGTGTCTTATCTCTAGTTAATATGGACATACTAATACGTGTTTTTTTTCCCCCCATATAAACCCCCTTAACAACTTTTTTAGTGTTTGAAAGTATACTTCAGGAATTGGAATAGGTAACATTTGTAGTTTGTATAGAATCTTAGGCAGGGTTAGCATTTTAAAACTATTTATTCTCCCTAACATGGACTTCTGTCTACGTGTTATTTTATTTAGGTCTAGTTTAATATCGTTTAATAACGGGATAAAATTATGGTCGTAAATTAAATCAAGGGATGGGGTTAAATTGACCCCTAGGTATTTTATCTCGGTATCTTTCCAAGTGAAGGGGAAATTATTTTTATATCCGTTAACATCCTGTGCTTTCACGCTTATATTCAAAATTTCAGATTTTAAAGGATTGATTTTGAAATTTGATAATTCCCCATAAAGTTTGAGGGTTTTTAAGAGATTAGGGAAACTTATACTTGGATTCGTTATATATAACAGAATATCATCGGCATAGGCCGCCAGTTTATATTCCTCGTCGTCTATCCGTATCCCTACTATATCAGGATTATTTCTGATACTGACTAATAGGGGTTCCAATGACAAAATAAACAATAAGGGAGACAAGGGACAGCCCTGACGAGTCCCGTTAAACATCTCAAAAGGTCTAGATAACGATCCATTTACTTTGACTCTAGCGGTTGGGTGGTTATACAGGGCTTTTTTCCACCCCAACATCTTCGATCCAAACCCATAACATTCTAGCGCCGACTGCAGGAATCCCCAGTCTACTCTGTCAAACGCCTTTTTAGTGTCTATAGACAGGAGTAGACCTGGGGACCTGCTGTCTTTTATTGCTTGAATCAGTAGAAGTGTCTTGATACTATTGTCTCTACTTTCCCTACCTGGGATAAACCCTGCTTGGTCGGTATGTACCAAATCAGTCATGATGTTCTTAATTCTACTGGCTAAAATTTTTGCAAATAACTTCACGTCGGCATTTTAATAAAGAAATAGGTCTGTAACTAGAGCACAGCAATGGACTTTTACCTGCTTTTGGAATAATTGTTATTGCTGCCTCCAAAGCCTCACGGCGGAACTCCCAATTTGTACCAATGCCGTTAATATAGGAACACATCCTCGGGACTAAAATCTCACTAAATTTCCTGTAGTATATAGTAGTAAGCCCGTCAGGACCAGGGCTTTTCCCGGTAGGGGACTCCTTTAGATTATTTATCATTTCCAATTCTGTAATAGGATCTTCAAGAAAGCTGAATTTGTCTGCCGGTCTTTTTATAGATCGTATTTCTTTTAAGAACTTATTTATGCACTCTAGCCTCCGATTTACCTTTTCGGGGGAGTCCCCTTGCGAGATTGAGTACAACTTTCCGTAATATTGCTGGAATGTTTGAGCAATTTTGGGGGTTGTATGTGCCTTACTCACGTTATACGTTTGAATACTTTCAATAAAGTTTTTTCTCTACGGTCGTTTTTTAGTACTTTGGCTAGATATTTACCCGATAAATCCCCTCCTTGGTACCTCTCTCTCCTAATTTTTTGACAGGCTATTCTATACTCTTGTTCCGTGTACTCCCTTAATTCCTCCCTTTTCAGAGTAACCAGACGTTCGGCAGCTATATCTCCTGTATATTTATGGGTCTATTCAAGATCGTGAATTGTGTTATATAGTTTACTGTATAGTTTAGTTAGATTGGTTGTTCCTAATCTGTCAGGCAGTTGATTGTGCTAGCTGCAGTGTTCTCACGTGTTGTATTGCCTGTGTGCTCACTGCAACTAAACCCACTTGCTGTATACTGCAAGTTTGCTGCTCATTCATTTGCAACTAAACCCACTTGTTGAATAGTGCTAGTGTGCTGCTCATTACTTTGTGATTGTGCTAGTGTGCTGCTCATTACTTTGCAAATAAACCCACTTGGTACAAAGTGCTAGTGTGCTGCTCATTACTTTGTGATTGTGCTAGCTGCAGTGTTCTCACGTGTTGTATTGCTTGTGTGCTCAGTGCAACTAAACCCAATTGCTGTCTACTGCAAGTTTACTACTCATTCATTTGCAACTAAACCCACTTGGTGCATAGTGCTAGTGTGCTGCTCATTACTTTGCATCTAAACCCACTTGGTGCATAGTGCTAGTGTGCTGCTCATTACTTTGCAAATAAACCCACTTGGTGTGTACTGCACGTGTCCTCTGCAGTTTGCGCCTAAAGCTACGAGGTGTGTGTACTGACTTTGTCCTCTGCAGGCCATTATAATGTCTGGAAGGACAACAGAGAGGCAGAGAGTCACAAGGGGTAGCAGGCTCTGAATCTAGAGGCAACAGTGCTGGTGGTGGACACGGTTCATCCTCTCCAGCACGTGACCATTGCACACGCTTGTCCTTTTCAGGAGCTGGCCGTGTTGAGCCTCAACATGCAAACAAATTGGTAGAGTGGATGACCAAGCCGTCCTCCTCCTTCTCATCCTCTCTCACCCAGGCTGAGCTTACTTTGTCTGGCAAAGCAGCTGCCAAGGTGTCCTCTTCCCTCTGCACAATGGCATCACACAATCCTTCCCTAGTCCCACCATGTCCTCCTGAGGAGTCACCCGAACTGTTTCAACACAGTGTTGGGTACATGCTGCATGAAGATGCGCAGTGTTTTGATGGCTCCGATGATGGAACACAGATAGAGGAAGGCAGTAATGTAAGCCCAGAGAGAGGGGCGGCCCGAGAGGGACAGCAATCAGACAGTCATGTTCCCCCAGCTGGAGCATACTGCCAGGTTTTTGACAGTGATGAGGTGGGAGGGGATGATGAAGTCACTGACTCTACGTAGGTTCCTGATAGAAGGGAGGAGGAGGAGGCACAGGCACATCTCCAAAGAGGCAGGATGCCCTCCAGGGGACAGCTTAAGGGCAGCACACCAACTGCATTACATCGCAGAGCTACGCCTGTGCAGGGCGCTGCTGTGTCTCAGCGTTACTGCAAAAGTTCTTTGGTGTGGGCCTTTTTTGAGACATGTGCATCAGATCGCACCGTTGCTATTTGCAACATATGTCTCAAGGATATCTCGTGTGGCCAAAACATCACCCACTTGGGCACCACATGCTTGACCAGACATATGTCGACCTGCCATGCAGTTCATTGGCAAGCATACCTGAAAGACCCACACCAAAGAACAAAGCAGACTTCCCCTTGCCCCTCATCAGCTGGGATCTCCAACCCCACTATACCCTCAGTCCTCTCTGAAGCCTGTACTGATATGACTGAAGGTGTAGAATTAGGTGTGTCACAACCTAGTAGTACATGCAGGCAATCTACTATCGGTACACCGATGGCAGATTTGTAGCAGACAAATTTCCCTGCCCCTGCTGCTGCAGCGCTGAAAGAAGTACTCTCCCAGCCATCCACATGCCCAGCGTTTGAATGCTAGCTTAGCAAAATTGCTAGCACTTCAACTGCTGCCTTTTCAGTTGGTAGATTCTGCCCCCTTCCGTGAGTCTGTGGAATGTTCGGTACCTCAGTGGCAAGTTCCCTGTAACGGAATGACCCGTGACAACCAGAGACTTTGGAAGGATGAGAGAAACTCCTGTGCCAGCGGCACTAATAACTCCTGGGTCTTGTGCCCTTTTGGGCCTAGGGTGGCTAATAAAATCATAATTCATGTATTACATGAGATGGGACATTAATAATAATTCATGTTTGCAGGATGTCTTGAGATATCACAAGTTGTTGGCTCTTCAATGTGTGGATACATTCTTTTGAAAGGTGTTAATTGCATCTGCTCCTAACAGACCTTTTCATTGTGTGATAAAACTGTTTAAAGCCCTGTGTTTACACTTAAAAGATTGGGTATTCAAGATCACACGTCTCTCTTCAGATGTATTGAATTAGCATGTCAATTATGTTAGTAAAGGAATGTATTGACGTCCAGGTGTTAAGACCCTTTGCCGGAGACAGTACGTCTGTCTAGATATGTGGGTTGAGGTCAAGACATTGTGTGATTGTATTTTGTTTGAATTCTATTGATAAAGGAATGTGATAGGTCTCGTCAGTATCGGTGCCGAAATGTCTGCATAGTAACTAACTAGCCATAGTGTGTGATGAGGGGGGTGGAGATTGCATTGTCCGGTGATTAACTTTAATATGCTGTACTGGATATATAAGCAAGCTAAGAAACCAATAAAGTATTCTTTATTTTGGAACTAGAGAACAGAGCGGTCAGTCTCGTTAATCTGGCAAATGGAATGGATCATGTCTGCCGATTTGTTGGTATGTCGGATAAGCTTGTCGTGGGTTGATGGAAGGGCGTAAACGGTGGTGACCGTTACATTCCCAAACACCACTTTTTCTCACAGAAGGCGATTTCGGCTCTCTACCGGCATGTGGAAGGCAATGTCCATGCCTCGCTGGACAGGGCGGTCAGTGGTAAGGTGCATATTACCACTGACTCATGGTCCAGCAGGCATGGACAGGGACGTTACCTCTCTTTCACGGCGCATTGGGCGACTCTGCTGGCAGATGGGAAGGACGCAGGGCAAGGTACAGTAGTGTTGGAGGTTGTTCCGCCACCACGCCTCCAAAACACTACTACTGGTTGTGACACACCTCTCTCCTCTACCCCCTCTTCTTCTTCTTCCTCTGTGGTCTCTTCCAGTGCTGATGTGTCCTCGGAACCAGCCATTCTCCATAGGCGTACAAGGGGCTACACAGGAATGCAGGCAAAGCGATGCCATGCGGTGCTAGAGCTGGTGTGCTTGGGAGACAGGAGCCACACTGGGGCAGAGGTTCTGTCAGCTCTGCAGGGGCAGGCTCAGAGGTGGTTGACGCCAAGCCAGGAATGGTGGTTAGCGACAATGGCACAAACCTCCTCTCTGCCCTGCGACAGGGACAACTGACCCATGTGCCCTGTTTTGCTCATGTTCTGAATTTGGTGGTGCAGCGGTTCTTAGGCAGGTACTCGGGCTTACAGGATGTCCTGAAGTAGGCCAGGAAAGTCTGTGTGCATTTCCGAAGGTCATATAATGCCACTGCTCGGCTGACAGACCTCCAAAGGGAATACAACCTGCCCAAGAACCGCCTAATCTGTGACATGCCCACCAGATGGAACTCTACATTAGCCATGCTGCAGCGGCTGCACACGCAACAGAGGGCCATCAATGAGTACCTGTGCCAATATGGCAGCAGAACTGGGTCAGGGGAGCTTGGTATTTTTCCCCACGCCAGCGGGCCTTAATCAGGGATGCATGCACTGTCCTGTCACCATTTGAAGAGGCCACGAGGATGGTGAGCAGTGACAGTGCATGCATCAGTGAGACTGTCCCTCTTATTCACATGTTGGAGCACACGCTACGTGGAATAATGGACAGGAAGAACAGAGGGAGGAAGAGAAGGAATTCCTTACCTCTCAAGGCCCCCTTTATCCAGAAAGTGGTCCTGCTTGCCCGCCTAGCACACAGGAAGAGGACGAGGAGGAAGTGGAGGAGGATGAGTGTATCAGCAGCATTGAGGTGGAGCCTAGCACTCAGCATCAGCAGTCTTCAAGGGATCACTTACAGTCCCAAGTAACCCATGGACTTTTACGTGGCTGGGATGAGGTGGCTGCGGATCCTGTCATCCTCAGTGACCCAGAGGACTGTGCTCTGAATGCCTCAGCAAACCTATGCTGCATAGCCTCCCTGATCCTGCAAAGCCTGCGTAAGGATCCTCGTATTCGTGGTATTAAGGAGAGGGATCATTACTGGCTGGCCACTTTCCTTGATCCACGTTACAAGCGTAAGGTTGCGGACCTTATCTTGCTGTTGCAGAGGGAGCAGAAGATGAAACATCTTTGGGAGGCCTTGCAGAAAGGTCTGTGCAACGCGTTCCCAGAACCTGGGGGATTACCAAATCTTGGTCCTGGACAATGTGTTGCTGAGGCTTCCGTGAGTCACAGAAGGACCGGTGGAGAAGGTGGTTGTCTGACCGATGCGTTCAGACAAATTTTTAGTCAGCAGCCCCAAGGTATGACCGGTTCCAGCAACCATTGTCAGCGCCTGGTTTACATGGTGCGGGAATACCTAGGGGCAAGATCAGACTAGGACACCTTCACCACCGAAAATCCTCTGGCTTACTGGGTCTTGAGGATGGATCACTGGCCAGAGCTTGCAAAGTACGCAATTGAGCTACTGGCTTGTCCTGCATCCAGCGTTCTTTTAGAACGCACATTCATTACTGCTGAAGGCTTTGTGACCGATCACAGGGTGCGCCTCTCCACCGACTCTGTCGATCGACTGACCTTCATAAAAATTAATCAGGCTTGGATCACCAACAGCTACCAAGCACCTGATGCTGATGTAACTGAATAATTTTTTTGAAATGTCAGATCCCTTGGAGACTGCCTATGCTGATGCTGAGTGACTGTGCGGTTATGCTGCTGACTGAATATCCTTTTCCTCCTCAATGATCTTGCTGATAGCTAAGAACATTGTTGGTTCTGGCAACCGCCACCAGTGCCTAAGGCCCAATTTTTCTGCCCCTGTTCAACAGGGGTGTATATTAACATTTTTGGATGCAATGCTTTGCATGTGGCTCTTTGTTGCGCTCCATATACAGTATCTGTGAGGGGTTGCAGTGTTGTGCTTAAGGCCCAATTTTTCTGCCCCTGTTCAACAGGGGCGTGTAATAAAAATTTTTGATGCAATACTTTGCAGCAGAGCTTATTAATGCGCTCCAACTAGATTATCTGTAAGGGGTTGCAGTGTTGTAGTACTGCCACCAGTGCCTAAGGCCCAATTTTTCTGCCCCTGCAATTCTTTTCATGTGGCTCTTTGTTGCACTCCAATTACAGCATCTGTGAGTGAGGGTTGCAGTGTTGTGCCTAAGGCCCAATTTTTCTGCCCCTGAGGACGTGTAATAACAATTTTTGATGCAATACTTGCAGCAGGGCTTATTAATGCTCTCCAATTACAGTATCTGTAAGGGGTTGCAGTGTTGTGCCTAAGGCCCAATTTTTCTGCCCCTGTTTAACAGGGGCATTTAATAACAATTTTTGATGCAACACTTTGCAGCAGAGCTTATTAATGCGCTCCAGATAGAGTATCTGTAAGGGGTTGCAGTGTTGTGGCACCGCCACCAGTTCCTAAGGCCCAATTTTTCTGCCCCTGTTCTAGTATTTTTCTTGTAGCTTTCTCCTAGATTACCATAGTGTCATGTTTATTTTCCTGTACTAAATACTCATCATTGTCAATGTAAACACCACAAATCTAGATGTGTTCTTTTAGGCAGCATTGATATAATAATAAGCCACACATTGTTGAGTATCCAAAAATATTTATAGTTTCACATTTAAAAGGTGTCATTTTTTTTAACAGAAAAATATAAAAACAATTTTTTTTTATCAAGAAATATATTCTTGGCAAAAAATATTTGTCAACATTAATTTTATTTAGTTTTTTAGAATTTTTCGTTGGTATTTTTTTAGAGATATCTTTTTTTTAGTGTATTTTCTTTGAGAGTAACAAAATTAAAAAATATCTGGTTAAAACGCATGAACAATGACCAACTTTTTAGCATTGGTCATTGTTCATCCGTTTTAGCAAGAAAACTAGAGATTCCACTTTAAGAAAGTAAAACGAAAGATACATAGAAAAACAAGATTATTTTTAAAAAAAATGGGCCAGATTCACAGAGCAATTACGCCTGTCTAACTGGTGTTAGACAGGAGTAATTTCAAATTTCGCGCGCCGTATCACTAGTTTGAATCCTCAAACCATGATACGGCGGCTTCGGGCTTCGATCCGAGAGGCTTACGTCTTCGTAAGCCTTCGGATCTACGCTGCGATATGTTTGCGGCCGCTGGGAGGAGTTTGCGTCGTTTTCATGCGTCGGGGTATGCAAATTAGTTTTTACGGCGATCCACGAAGGTACGAGTGTCCCTCGCAAAGGTCTACGTCATTTTTTGGCTACGTAATGTTAGAGGAGCTTTTTGCTGGTCTAACAGTGCGTAACCCATGTAAAGTATGGCCGTCGTTCCCGCGTCGATTTGAAAATATATATTTTTTTTAACGTAACTCGTTCGGGAATAGGAATGTACGTAAACGACGCTACTACGACGTGACGACGTGTTTTCGCGCAATGCACGGCGGGAAATTTGCAAACGGAGCATGCGCAGTTCGATCGCCGCGGGAACGCGCCTATTTTAAATGCTTCACGCCCCTACTCGCGCAGATGGATTGCGACGGGAGAAATGCACTACGCCGCCGTCGTTTACTGGACAAAATCTACCTGAATTCCACGTAGAGCCAGGTAAAAAACGGCGGCGTAGTGTATTTCTGATACTCTACGAGAATCTAATTCTCTGTGAATCTGCCCCAATGTTTTTAACCCTCCCCAGAACATCCATTAAATCCTTTAGTTTTCGCTCCAGTTTTTTTTTCTCATCTGCCCCAAGCAGATGTGGATGTCCTCAATTTGAGCCCTGCAGGACAACACCTCTCCAATTAACACCTGGGCTCTGTATGTGTACAATCCACCACTAACAGCACGAATACCTCCTACAATTTGGAAACAAACCATGTATTACAATTATGCAGGCCTACATCTATTACCTGAAGCTGTGTTGTATGACACTGACCTGATGTGGTGGCAAGTTCCACTTTCTGCACATCCTGCGGGGGTGTGGCTTGGGGCTGTGTGGGGGTTGTCTGCTCCAGTCTTGCAGACTCATTGCGCTCTATGAGATTGTAAAAAAGGGAAACATGAATCAAAAAGATTAGAGGCCTGAAAGAGGAATATGAATCATTCTTTTTATAAAGTGTGGTACAATTGTCTGTTTTTACAATCCTTCTAAGCTTAACACAGGATTACCATTACCAAAGCTGCTACATTTCTCTATCTATGGCCAAGTTTCCTACATGGAAAAACACCAAGTATCCACTGAATCACCTCTGTGTGACACCCTAAGGGTCCTTTCACACGAAGCGGACCATTTTTTGATCCGCTCCGTGTGTGTCCGTCGGCTCAGTGGGGATCCCCGCTGAGCTGTCGGCGGACAGGGCGGTCCCTGCACACTGTGCAGGGACCGCCCTGTCTCTCCTCCGCTCTCCCCTATGGGGAATCGGATAAATACGGACCGATTCTTCAGACGGAAGAAAAATAGGGTTTTGTTCTGCCCAAAAAAACAGATATTTGCGGAGGCGGGTCATTACTGACGTTAGCGGATGCATCATCCACTAACAGCCGTGATCACATAGGGTACCATTACAAATCCGTAAACGGACTTGTAATAAACAGGCGAACGGTCCGCCCGTGTGAAAGGACCCTAACTAGGTTGTTCTTGTGGCCAACACTCAGTGCCGATACTGACCTCCCTGGGGCCCTAAGCAAAATGACATGGCACATTAAAAATGAGAAGCGGGGGGCGCTGACGACAATGACATGTCACATTAAAGAAAGTTGAGAAGCGGGGGAGGGGGGTGTTCTGCTGTCGGAAATGACATCTTACATTAAATTGAGAAGCAGGGGGTGCGGACTTCTTACCTCTTCTCTCCCATGCAGCCAGCGAGTTGAGAACCGGGGTGAGGGGGCTAAAATGACTTCTCACCAGGCGGGGCCTCTAGTAATTTGTGGGGCCCTAAGCAGCTTTGCAGGGCCCTAAGCAGCTTGCATAGTGAGCCTATAGGGCGGATCGGCCCTGCCAACACTTGTGCTACTGAGTCCATATGTTTAACCAACTGCTGAGCATACTCTACTTTTACTGTATATTGACTTAAGTTGTATTATTTAAATCTAGTTAAGAACACATCTACATTAAATAAAAAATTGGTCTTGCATAAATAGATCATAATAAATAGAATGAACAACGACATATACAACCAATTATTATGCCCACTAACATGAACCTTGATATCTATTCTTGAACGGAATATATATAACCTTGAAGAAAAAGCACATGCCGCACAATAATAAAAACAAATAATCAGAGTACACATGAAAATTACTTCTTCTGATGACTCTTTTAATCCTCTCCATATGCTTCGGCTCTCTTATTTTAAGGTCAGACCACCTTTTCCGCAGCTGTTCCCTTGACCTGCGCACCCTGAATTTCTGATGGAGAGTCCTCTGCACATTCTCCATGATCTGGGCCTTCACCTTGTTTGGGTTCTTGTAAGGGCAATGTTTGCAATCATAGTCTTCCCTCCTTAAGATTGCCACCATTTCTACCATCTTCTCAAAGGACATATTGGTGGCTTTGTACCTCCTGCTCCTGGTTTTTGCTACCGCCGGAACTTACACCTGGTTTTAGCATCCAGCTTGCTGTGTGTCCTCCATGGTGGCTTCACTGTCTTGCATTGACCGACCGAAAAGGGGCGTGGAAAGTACAAGAACGATCATCAGGGGCGGGGAAACGTGCAGAGATTCTTGCATGCGCAGTGTATAAAGGGATATCGCGTGAGTGAAAACATCGTTCACAGTCTGTAGAAAATCGTGTAGTACGATGGTACGCAACTTGATTTTGGACTTTATGATCAGTGTAGGACTTTGTGTGTTAGATATGGGGAGAAAGCTTAGTAAGTAGTAGAGGCATGACTGACATTTAATATTTTTTGCTTAATTTTGACTTGCAGAAATCATGGAGGCCTTCAAGGAACAGGAGTTCTTCACAGAATTTGTTCAAAGGGGGCCACGGATGGCAACCCCCCTTTTTTCTAGAATTTTTCTTTCCCCAAAAAATTATTTATTCAGCCAAGATCTGGCATTGGAATGGCCACCCCACACCTAAAATAATCGACATATTGTTGCCGCACAGCACATGTGCTTTGGGGGGGCCAAGCCTGTAAGACCAGGCTCACGGGCCGCCACTGGAACATCAATGGCCTCATCAGGCACAAGTGTCATGTAGTTTGTTGAGGGTCTCTTTAGGAAATTGTGCAATATGCAGCAGGAAATTATGACATGGTTCAGATTCTACTAAACAAACCTAAAGTCCTTGTCTTTCAAAAAAAATGTATTAAACATTTTTCCACAACATACATATATAAAAAAAAAAACATAAATATTGGTACAATAACATACAGACAACTAGAAAATGCATTTCCTGAGGAAAATACGTGGGAATGCTGAATAGCTGAATTGCTAAGCCCGCACAAATCCCATTCACCATAACCACTATACTATCTTTAGGACATACAAGCAGTGTTCCTTCAGTACTTATAAAGCCTCTCTTTAATCATTAAAGGTGTTGTAAAGGTAAAATCATTTTCCCTAAATAACTTCCTTTACCTTAGTGCAGTCCTCCTTTACTTACCTCATCCTTTGATTTTGCTTTTAAATGTCCTTATTTCTTCTGAGAAATCCTCACTTCCTGTTCTTCTGTCTGTAACTCCACACAGTAGTGCAAGGCTTTTTCTCTGGTGTGGAGAAAGCCTCTTGAGGGGGGAGGGGGTGAGCAGGCCGCCCACTAACACACAGCTCCTTTCTCTATCTGCAAAGTACAGAGCGTCCTGACTTCCTGGTCGCCCCTCCCCCCTCAAGAGGTTTTCTCCCCTCCCCCCAGGTGTGTGAGGGGATAATTGGAAGCTATTTAGGGAAAGAATTACCATTACAAATGCTTTTTATCTACACACAAAATAAGTGAAATAACCCTTCAAACAAACCTTAATAAATCCACAACCGTACATGCGATCGATACAGCGACTTCACCGTATAAAAGCCAAGACCCTTGTGAACGCATCGATATGAAATTTATGTTGATAAACTTAAAAATGTGGCCATGTCAGCGATTTAGAAAAGAGTGTCGTTGTGCATTTTATTGGCAAAAATTAAATGACGTTTATAATGAAGGCCTATGGGAGAAATGTTGGAACTCTTGTCCTTTAGAAGCTCCAGCAACGAAAAGTAAAATGCGCATCACAAAACTGATCACATTGCCTGAAAGCAGACAAAAATACCTTCCATTTGATATATAAATTGTGTATGACAAGTAGATCTTGTGGGCGTGAGAGCAATTTGTTCCCCCTTTTTTATAGATAATACGATTCTTTTCAAAACTCACACTCTAAAGGTCACATGACTCACTCTAGCAGCCTTTCATAGACACGCAGTGTAATTGATAAAATTTTCTGAAAAAAATCACTAAACGTAAATTGCTTTTTCACAAAAACTATAAAAGATTTCAATCTGAAAAGTCATAGCCGGATAGCTGAATATTTTGTGACCGTGGTAAAGTTTGTTTGGTGTCTGTCAGTGAAAGTATGAAGGAGGAGTTACATTTTAAATCACGTACGTTTTTAAGCAGGAATAAGCATGTTCTCATTGACTTCAATGTTAAAAAAAAGCGACTAAAAGCTTAATATTTTAAAAGATATAAATAGCACAAAAAAACTTGAAGAAGTCCCATCGTTAGCTGAATGAGATGAACATTTTAAAAGTTGAATGGTCTCAATCGCTGAAAGTATGGCGAAGTTACGCAGAGCCAAAAAACGTACGGAATAAAATTAAAATTAATAAGAATAATAAAAAACAAATAACAATACTGGGAATGCTTATTAAAGCATTCCCACTAATAATAAAAAACGAATAACAATACTGGGAATGCTTATTAAAGCATTCCCACTAATTAAGAATAATAAAAAACGAATAACAATACTGGGAATGCTTATTAAAGCATTCCCACTAATTAAGAATAATAAAAAACGAATAACAATACTGGGAATGCTTATTAAAGCATTCCCACTAACTAGAAAATGCATTTCCTGAGGAAAATACGTGGGAATGCTGAATAGCTGCATTGCTAAGCCCGCACAAATGCCATTCACCATAACCACTTTAGGACATACAAGCAGTGTTCCTTCAGTACTTACAGTATAAAGCCTCTCTTTGATCATTAAAGGTGTTGTAAAGGTAAAATCATTTTCCCTAAATAGAATTTTTTTTGCAACTTATGCCAACATTTTTTTTTTAATAGCATTTTTTTTGCAACTTATGTCAACTTTTATTTTTTATTTTTTTCATTTTTTTTTGCAACTTATGTCAACTTTTTTTTAAAGCATTTTTTTTGCAACTTATGTCAATATTTTTTTTTAATAGCATTTGCTTTTTTAAATAATTTTCCCTAAATAGCTTCCTTTACCTTAGTGCATTCCTCCTTTACTTACCTCATCCTTTGATTTTGCTTTTAAATGTCCTTATTTCTTCTGAGAAACCCTCACTTCCTGTTCTTCTGTCTGTAACTCCACACAGTAGTGCAAGGCTTTTTCCCTGGTGTGGAGAAAGCCTCTTGAGGGGGAGGGAGTGAGCAGGATGCCCACTAACACACAGCTCCTTTCTCTATCTGCAAAGTAGAGAGTGTCCTGGTCGCCCCTCCCCCTCAAGAGGTTTTCTCCACAGCAGGTGTGTGAGGGGGAATATTGCACTGAGAGAGAATTACCATTACAAATGCCTTTAATTCACAGACCAAATGAGTTACCGAACCCTTCAAACAAACCTTAATAAATCCTCAACCGTACATGCGATCGATACAGCGACTTCACCGCTGTAAAGACAAGACCCTTGTGAATGCATCGATATGAAATTTATGTTGATAAACTTAAAAATGTGGCCATGTCAGCGATTTAGAAAAGGGTAATTGTGTGTCTTACTAACAAATTTTAAAAGCGCGTTATAATGAAGGCCTATGGGAACATTTTTGGAACTCTTGTCCTTTAGAAGTTCCAGCAACGAAAAGTAAAATGCGCATCACAAAACTGATCACATTGCCTGAAAGCAGACAAAAATACCTTCCATTTGATATATAAATTGTGTATGACAAGTAGATCTTGTGGGCGTGAGAGCAATTTGTTCCCCCTTTTTTATAGATAATCCGAGTTTTTTCAAAACTCACACTGTAAAGGTCACATGACTCACTCTGAGCCATGTCCATAGGAAGACTGTTAAATCGATAACATTTTCTGAAAAAAATCACTAAACGTAAATTGCTTTTTCACAAAAAACTATAAAAGATTTCAATCTGAAAAGTCATAGCCAGATAGCTGAATATTTTGTGACCGTGGTAAAGTTTGTTTGGTGTCTGTCAGTGAAAGTATGAAGGAGGAGATACATTTTGTACGGCATGAGATTTTAAGCAGGAAAAAGCATGTTCTCATTGACTTCAATGTTAAAAAAAAGCGACTAAAAGCTTAATTTTTTAAAAAGTATAAATAGTACAAAAAAACTTGAAGAAGTCCCATCGTTAGCTAAATGAGATGAACATTTTAAAAGTTGAATGGTCTGAATCGCTGAAAGTATGGCGAAGTTACACAGAGCCAAAAAACGTACGGAATAATAAAGGATAAAATTAAAATTAAGAATAATAAAAAACGAATAACAATACTGGGAATGCTTATTAAAGCATTCCCACTAATTAATAAGAATAATAAAAAACGAATAACAATACTGGGAATGCTTATTAAAGCATTCCCACTAATAATAAAAAACGAACAACAATACTGGGAATGCTTATTAAAGCATTCCCACTAATAATAAAAAACGAACAACAATACTGGGAATGCTTATTAACCACTTCCTTACTGGGCATGTAAACCCCCTTCCTGACCAGGTGAAATTTCAGCTTGTGGCACTGCGTCGCTTTAACTGACAATTGCGCGGTTATGCGATATGGCTCCCAAACAAAATTGGCGTCCTTTTTCTCCCCACAAGTAGAGCTTTCTTTTGGTGGTATTTGGTCACCTCTGCGATTTTTATTTTTTGCGCTATAAACAAAAAAGGACGACAATTTTGAAAAAAAATGCAATATTTTTTACTTGTTGCTATAAAAAAATAGCCCAATTTAAAAAAAAAAAATTCAGTTTAGGGCGATACGTATTCTTCTACATATTTTTGGTTAAAAAAAAAAAAAAATCGCAATAAGCGACTGGTTTGCGCAAAAGTTATAGCGCCTACAAAATAAGGGACAGAATTGTTATTTTTTATTATTTATTTTTTTACTAGTAATGGCGGCGATCTGCGATTTTTATTGCGACTGCGACGTTATGGCGGACACATCGGACACTTTTGACACATTTTTGGCACCATTCACATTTATACTGCAATCAGTGCTATAAATATGCACTAATTACTGTATAAATGTGACTGGCAGGGAAGGGGTTAACACTAGGGGGTGAGGAAGGGGTTAATGTGTTTCCTGCATTGTGTTCTAACTGTGGGGGGAGGGGGGGTGACCGATCTGTGTCCCTATGTACTAGGAACACAGATCGGTATGCTCTCTCTATGACAGGACGCTGTCATTGTGAGAGCCGGCAATGAGAGATGATCTCATATGTTTACATATGAGATCATCTCTCATTGGCCCATCAGATCGCATCGCAAACGGCCACTCTGATTGGCCGTTCGCGTCGATCTGTGATTGGCTGTGTCCAAGGGACACGGCCAGTACACAAGTTCCCCGCTGCACGCTCTGGAGCGCGCGCTGGGAACGAGGAAAGGGGCTGCCGTGAAAACATGGCAGCCCGGAGATTTAGAACCACCCTGCGGCCGTATATACTCGTACTCTCCCTTATTTTGTAGGCGCTATAACTTTTGTGCAAACCAGTCGCTTATTGCGATTTTTTTTTTTTTTAACCAAAAATATGTAGAAGAATACGTATCGCCCTAAACTAAAATTTTTTTTTAAATTGGGCTATTTTTTATAGCAACAAGTAAAAAATATTGTATTTTTTTACAAAATTGTCGTCCTTTTTTGTTTATAGCGCAAAAAATAAAAATCGCAGAGGTGACCAAATACCACCAAAAGAAAGCTCTACTTGTGGGGAAAAAAGGACGCCAATTTTGTTTGGGAGCCATATCGCACGACCGCGCAATTGTCAGTTAAAACAACGCAGTGCCGCAAGCTGAAATTTCACCTGGTCAGGAAGGGGGTTTACATGCCCAGTAAGGAAGTGGTTAAAGCATTCCCACTAATTAATAATAAAAAACGAATAACAATACTGGGAAAGCTTATTAAAGCATTCCCACTAATAATAAAAAATGAATAACAATACTGGGAATGCTTATTAAAGCATTCCCACTAATAAAAAACTAATAACAATACCGGGAATGCTTATTAAAGCATTCCCACTAATTAAGAACTAGAAAATGCATTTCCTGAGGAAAATACGTGGGAATGCTGAATTTCTAAGCCCGCACAAATGCCATTCACCATAACCACTATACAGTCTTTAGGACATACAAGCAGTAGTCCTTCAGTACTAATAAAGCCTCTATTTGATCATTAAAGGTGTTGTAAAGGTACAATCATTTTCCCTAAATAGCTTCTTTTACATTTGTGCAGTTCTCCTTTACTTACCTCATCCTTTGATTTTGCTTTTAAATGTTCTTATTTCTTCTGAGAAACCCTCACTTCCTGTTCTTCTGTCTTTAACTCCACACAGTAATGCAAGGCTTTTTCCCTGGTGTGGAGAAAGCCTCTCGAGGGGGGAGGGAGTGAGCAGGATGCCCACTAACCCACAGCTTCTTTCTCTTATCTGCAAAGCAGAGAGTGTCCTGGTCGCCCCTCCCCCCTCAAGAGGTTTTCTCCCCCCCCAGGTGTGTGAGAAGGAATATTGCACCGAGGTGAAGGAAGCTATTTAGGGAAACAAATACCATTAAAAACGCCTTCAATTCACAGACCAAATGAGTTACCTAACCCTTCAAACAAACCTTAACCACTTAATACCCGCCCACCGTGAAATGACGGCGGGCGGGATACTCAATTATCCTGACATCACGTCATATGACGTGATGTCAATTCAGGCCACTAGGTGGCGCGTGCGCGCCGCCGGCGCCGCGCGCACCCGTCGGGTTACTAACAACACCATGCGCGTGCCCGACGGCTGTGATGGCCGCCAGGCACCCGCGATTTCTGTGTAACTGAGCTGGGACGTGCAGCTCTGTGTGTAAACACAGAGCTGCACGTCCCTGTCAGGGAGAGAGGAGATCGATTGTGTCCCTTGTACATAGGGACACAATCGGTCACCTCCCCCAGTCACCCCCCCTCCCCCTACAGTAAGAACACACCTAGGATACACATTTAACCCCTTCCCCGCCCCCTAGTGGTTAACCCCTTCCCTGCCAGTTACATTTATAAATGCATATTTATAGCATTGTTCACTGTATAAATGTGAATGGTCCCAAAAATGTGTCAAAAGTGTCCGATGTGTCGGCTATAATGTCGCAATCCCGAAAAAAAACGCAGATCGTCGCCATTCCTAGTAAAAAAAAAAAAATCATAATAATTATGTCCCCTATTTTGTAGACAATATAACTTTTGCGCAAACCAGTCACTATACGGTTATTGCGATTTTATTTTTAATTTTTTTTTTACCAAAAATATGTAGAAGAATACGTATCGGCCTAAACTGAGATCAATTTTTATGGGATATTTATTATAGCAAAAAATGTTGTGTCTCGTTTCAAAATTGTCGCTCTTTTTTTGTTTATAGCGCAAAAAAATAAAAACCGCACGGGCCATCAAATAGCACCAATAGAAAGCTCTATTTGTGGGAAAAAAAGGACGCCAATTTTGTTTGGGAACCACATCGCACGACCGCGCAATTGTCAGTTAAAGCGACGCAGTGCCGGAAGCTAAAATTTGGTCTGGGCAGGAAGGGGGTGTAGTTGCACAGTAGGCAAGTGGTTAATAAATCCACAACCGTACATGCGATCGATACAGCGACTTCACCGTTTTAAAGACAAGACCCTTGTGAACGCATCGATATGATATTTATGTTGATAAACTTAAAAATGTGGCCATGTCAGCGATTTAGAAAAGAGTATCTTTGTGTGTCTTACTAACAAATTTTAAAAGCGCGTTATAATGAAGGCCTATGGGGAAAAATTTGGAACTCTTGTGCTTTAGAAGCTCCAGCAACGAAAAGTAAAATGCGGATCACAAAACTGATCACATCGCCTGAAAGCAGACAAAAATACCTACAATTTGATATATAAATTGTGTATGACAAGTAGATCTTGTGGGCATGAGAGCAATTTGTTCCCCCTTTTTTATAGATAATACGATTCTTTACTTACACTGTAATGGTCACATGACACACTGTAGCAGGTCTCCATAGACACGCAGTGTAATCGATAAAATTTTCTGAAAAAATCAGTAAACGTAAATAGCTTTTTCACAAAAACTATAAAAGATTTCAATCTGAAAAGTCATAGCCGGATAGCTGAATATTTTGTGACCGTGGTAAAGTTTGTTTGGTGTCTGTCAGTGAAAGTATGAAGGAGGAGATACATTTTGAAGCACATAAGATTTTAAGCGGTAAAAAAAGGAATTTTTTTTATCAAATACTTACCGTAATTTTCCTTTCCTGATAGGCTCCATGGCAGCATACGTGTGGGTAGGCCCCGCCTCCTTAACTACCCATTAGGACCCCTCCCTATAAATTTCAGCTTTGGGCTCTCAGCCGTGTTCCGTAACTAGCCGACTCCAAGCATTGGGAGGGACTCCTGCTGCCATGGAGCCTATCAGGAAAGGAAAATTACGGTAAGTATTTGATAATAAATTTTCCTTTTTCCTGACTGGCTCCATGGCAGCATACGTGTGGGAAATAACTCGCCAAACACACCCGGGCGGGCAAAATGCTGAGGCAAGAAAATTGTATTTAACACTGTCGACTGACAGCACTTGTAAACCAAAATTTAGTGAAGATAAAGCAGCCGGCTCAACACAATAGTGAGAAACAAAAGTATTGATTGACGACCACGAAGCCGTTCTACATATAACATCAGGTGCGACATGACGTGAGGCTGCCCAGGAAGTTGAAATGCTTCGAGTTGAGTGTGCAGACACTGCCTCTGGAGGAGCCATGCCCTTGGCTTTGTATGCCCTCTGGATGGTTTGAACTATCCATGCTGCAATGGATCTGATTGAAGCCTGCTTCCCTTTGTTCTTTACATGAAAAATGAAAAGAAAGTCTGTTTTTCTAAAAGATTCTGTCATTTCCAGATATTGACATAATGTGTGACCTACATCAAGGGGATGAACAGTTTGATCTTCAGACAATCCAAAAGTGGGCAGCACAATTTCATGATTTTCATGGAAAATGGATGCAACTTTAGGATTTGAGCCCAGCATAGGAATTAATACTGCTCTATCTGGAAAGAAGGTCAAGAATGGTTCCTTTGAACCCAGATTTCTGATGTCAGAGACTCTTTTAGCTGAAGTGACCGCTACTAAAAAGGCAGTTTTGAGAGTAATATCTTTAGCTGATAGTGGTTTACCTGGATCGGAGCTGATTGAGGTAAGATAGTCCAGGACAAGCGGTAGATCCCATTTAGGGAACCTCGGCATTCTCCGGGGTCTAAGCCGGATGGCGCCTGTGACGGTAGTAGAACATATCCCCGTCAAGCCTTCCCTTCTTCTCCCATAAAATAAATCGCCCAATATTCCATGAGTAGGAATATCCCTGGAATCGCCGAATAATCCATACATGAGCCAAGGCTTAATGCTGAATGTAACAGGACACACTTTATTGAAAGTACACAGCACACTTTATACAGGATTTGGAACATCCCGCCCCCAACAACCACTTTCCTATTGGTCCATTGTAAAGTACGCAGTCTGCACTCAGGTCCTCTTAAACCATGCAAATGAGGACTTTGGTCCCAAAGCTTGAATAGCCTGAATATGTGTGTTGAGACAGAAGCCACCAGGGGGTCGGGTGGCTAGGCGTCTCATCTCTGACACGGCTATTCATCTGCAGAACACAATGGAAAGGTATTTCACAAGCCACTTAGCATTGAAAGGTCATTGTCCCTTACTGGCAGCATGGCAATCTGGTTTAAACAGGTTTTACAGATGCCTCTACAAAGGGGAAAGTAATCCAATTATCCAGGGCTAGAGGCAGACCCCATAAGACACAGACATTAAAAATAGCAGGGAGAGAATTACACTGAAGTATATAGGCAATTGCATAAAAGTCCTTCACAGCGCCCTTGAAGAACTGGCAAACCAAAGGATGATTGGCCCAGTAGAATCCAGAAAATGCAGAGATGGCTGAGATTTGTACTCAGAGAGAACTGACTGCTAACGGTAAGTCCAAACCCGTTTGTAAAAAAACTGAGTATGTCTTAGACCTCTGGGGAACTGCAAGGTTTTTCTCTGGAAGACATGTGATCTGTAAATTTTGACCAGATACGCTCATAAACATTGTTGGTACTATTTCTTCTAGCGTTAAGAAGAGTTGAAATGGCTTCTTCTGGACATTCTAATGCTTCCAGCCTTCCCCTCTCAAGAACCACACCCTGAGATGCAGATGAGCTGGACATGATTGAAATGTTGAGCCCTCAAAGAGGAGATCCAGTCTGAGGGGAAGGGGGATAGAGTCCCGGTAACTGAGAAGCGTTAGTAGTGAAAACCATGGCCTGTTGGGCCAAAATGGGATCACTGCCAGGATTTTTGCATCCTCTGATCTGAGACGGCAAAGAAATAGAAGGATCACAGGCACTGGTGGAAAGGCATATGCTTTGCTGAATTTCCATCGATCTGTGAGAGCATCTATCCCATAGGCTTGGGGATCTCGGAACCTAGCATAGTACTTTGTCAACTTGTGGTTGCATGGGGATGCAAACAGATCCACCTCTGGGGACACTCCCTGAGTCAGAAGCCAATTGAACACTTCTATGTGTAGAGACCATTCGTTGTTGTTTAATTGGACGCGTGATAGAAAGTCCGTTTGAACATTCTGGACCCCCGGAATGTACACTGCCGAGATGTTGGCTAGGTTCTTCTGAGCCCAATTCATGATTAGCTCCACTTCTCGGAGTAAGGACCAGCTGTGGGTTGCACCCTGCTTCCTTATGTAAGCAACAGCGGATGTGTTGTCCAGTCTGGGCATCAAAGAGGAGTCTCACAATAGATGGCGAAAGGACTTGAGTGCCTGGAAGGCAGCTCGCAGCTCCAGAATATTGGAAACAGTTCCTTGAGAAGGTATGTTCCACCTGCCTTGGGCTATTTCTGTCAAGCAATGAGCGCCCCAGCCCTGATTGCTGGCATCTGAGGTTATTGTAATCCAAATGATAGGACGGATCGAATGACAGTTGCAGAGATTCTTCCCCTGAAGCCACCACAGAAGCGATTCTCTCATGAGTTGAGAGCATGATGCTCTGACTCTTTCTGGGAGAGTCCCATTGCTGGAGAAACCCTTTTTGTAATGGGCGAGTGTGCCACTGAGCCCACTTCACCATAGGAATGGTGGCTGCCATGGTGTCAATTACCTTCAAACATTGAAGAGCACATAGGTGAGGAGCAGCGAGTGTTTTGCGGATCCTGTCCCGGACTATAATAATCTTCTCTTCGGGCAATGAAATGGTGCCTTCTACTGTGTTGAAGAGGGCACCTAGAAACACCAGAGATTGTGTTGGAACAAGATGACTCTTTACCAAATTCAATAGCCATTCGAATTCTTGGGGAGTGGCAACTACTATGTCCCTGTGTTCCAGGAGTTAACATCTGTCTTGAGGTAAAAGTAAGAGATCGTCCAGTAAAGAAGACAAACTTCCTTCACTTGGAGGAGAGCCACCACGGCTAAGAGAACTTGGGAGAACACCTGAGGTGACGTTGTGAGACCAAATGGTAGGCAGGTGAACTGTAAGTGTTGATTGCCTACCGCAAAGCGCAGATACATTTGATAGTCTGCCTGCCACTGGAACGTGGAAGTATGAGTCTTACAGGTCCATTGACACTAACCAATCTCCTGGATGGACTGACTGCTGGATTGTCAATAGTGACTCCATTTTGATTTTTTTCCGAATAATCGGTTGAGATGAGAAAAGTCTGAAGCCATATGGCACAACAGTTAGTGACTGCTGACAACATTACTTGAGCCACTAGGTGAACAACATTAATAGAGGCCTCCCCAAGAATGGCTGATGCTAGACTGATTTGCTAGATAGGAGAGCTCTTGGCCATTTCTTCAGAGATACTTCTGAGGGAATCATTCACATTGTCTGACCATGCCTCTAAGGCTTTTGAGATGGCTGCTAAAGCCAGAAATGGTTTACAGACTGATCCTGCTGTCAGGTAGATTCTCTTCAGGTCTGAATCAATCCGTCTCTCTAGAGGATCTTTAAAAGAAACCGTATCTCCCAGGGGAAGGGTTACATATCGCACCAAACGCATCAAAGCTGCATCAACTAATGGAGCAGAGTCAAGATGTTTCACATCTTCCTCTTAAAAGGATATAATTTTGCAATTTTTGAATGCATAGAGATTTTTTTATCAGGTTTACCCCATTCTTCTGAGATAATTGCACCTATTTTTGTGACAAATGGAAAATAATGTCGCTCCTTATTGAGCTGTTTAAAAGTTCTTTGTCTGAGAGGACAGATAATTGGATCTTCCAATTTTAAAACTTCCTTGACTGCTTTCACTAAAGCAGGAACTAGGGCATAATCAGAGCCTATCCCTGGATCATCCACTTCTGACCCACTCTCTGAGGGATGGCTGGTTTGAGCTACTTCAAAAGTCTCATGCATTTGTCCCTGATCCAACAAGGGAATCATTGGGTCTGGAGGAGAATCATGCTGCACTCTGGCATCTTTCTCCTGTAGCGACTTGTCCACGACCCGCTTAACCAATGCTTCTAGGTGTTTGTCTGCACCTTCCCTTTCATTGGCTGCCTTTGAAAAACAACAGTTGCAAAGGGACTTGCTAGCAGGAACCGGAGCCTTGCATCCCCAAAAAAATCTCTCTGAACTCGTGCTGTGAGATGAGGGGGTGTGAGGAGTATCCCTACTGGGATGTCCGGATTTTAAACAAATTATGGTGTCTAGAAGATAAGTGCTGGTGGTGCGATTTGGAGGACCCGCTGCATTTGCAGGACTCGCTGTGATGTTGGTCAGACCTAGAAGGGCTGGAAAAAAAGAATAGAGAGAGAGACAAGCATAGTCATGGCAATGCCCTACACTCCACTCTCTCCCCCCCCCCCCCCCAACAGGGAAAGAAAAACATAGTTTTCCATTTTTTTTACCTGCTGAGAGAGGGCTGACCACTAGGGGGCAGCAAAGCATCCATTATAGCAGAAACACATTGCAGGTGGGAGAATCAAACACCAGATACAAACGACTAAAACACATGTTACATCCGACTGTTCTGAACGAGCACATACCTAAGGTAATCTCTGTAAATGTACCAGGAAACCGTCGTTTTGAACGATAGATCCAGAGCTTCACAGATTTCCCGATCTTTTTTTTTTTTTTTTAAAGGACGGGGATACCAAACCTCGCTGTCATTCCCGGGTCCGTCCGATCGTAGAACGCAGACGGGAGCCCCGGAAGTAAAAGGGGGCGGCGGCTGGAACTCACAGGAACCAGACGCTCACTGGGCATGCAATCTTTAAAAAACAGCATATGGAAAGCAGAAAAAACAAACAAACACTGCTGCCATGAAGGCGATACTGCTTACCACCACCTACGATCGATTTGGCCAGGGACACCGCATCCATACACACACCAGGCTTTCAGCAGATAATGGCCACCTGCACATTGCTAGGTATTCAGGCCTGTGCACGCTCATCTCTCCAGTAGAAGACATAATCCAGCTCTTCAGCGCTACTCTGCAATACACTCGATACCCTGCTTAACAGTCAAGGCTTATCGGAGGGATGAGACACCATCATCATCATCATCGGATCTTGATCGTAGGAAAACCAAAACACATGGTCCTACGGAGGAGGACAAAAAAGGAACACGGCTGAGAGCCCACAGCTGAAATTTATAGGGAGGAGTCCTAATGGGTAGTTAACGTATGCTGCCATGGAGCCAGTCAGGAAAGCATGTTCTCATGGACTTCAATGTTAAAAAAAAGCGACTAAAAGCTTAATATTTTAAAAAGGAAAAATAGTACAAAAAAAACTTGAAGAAGTCCCATCGTTAGCTGAATGAGATGAACATTTTAAAAGTTGAATAGTCTCAATCGCTGAAAGTATGGCGAAGTTACGCAGAGCCAAAAAACGTACGGAATAAAGGATAAAATTAATAAGAACTAGAAAATGCATTTCCTGAGGAAAATACGTGGGAATGCTGAATAACTGAATTGCTAAGCCCGCACAAATCCCATTCACCAGAACCACTATACTATCTTTAGGACATACAAGCAGTGTTCCTTCAGTACTTATAAAGCCTCTCTTTAATCATTAAAGGTGTTGTAAAGGTAAAATCATTTCCCCTAAATAACTTCCTTTACCTTAGTGCAGTCCTCCTTTACTTACCTCATCCTTTGATTTTGCTTTTAAATGTCCTTATTTCTTCTGAGAAATCCTCACTTCCTGTTCTTCTGTCTGTAACTCCACACAGTAGTGTAAGGCTTTTTCCCTGGTGTGGAGAAAGCCTCTTGAGGGGGGGGGGTGAGCAGGACGCCCACTAACACGCAGCTCCTTTCTCTATCTGCAAAGTACAGAGCGTCCTGACTTCCTGGTCGCCCCTCCCCCCTCAAGAGGTTTTCTAACCTCCCCCAGGTGTGTGAAGGGGAATATTGCACTGAGGTAAAGGAAGCTATTTAGGGAAAGAATTACCATTACAAACGCTTTTTATCTACACACAAAATAAGTGAAATAACCCTTCAAACAAACCTTAATAAATCCACAACCGTACATGCGATCGATACAGCGACTTCACCGTATAAAAGACAAGACTCTTGTGAACGCATCGATATGAAATTTATGTTGATAAACTTAAAAATGTGGCCATGTCAGCGATTTAGAAAAGAGTGTAATTGTGTGTCTTACTAACAAATTTTAAAAGCGCGTTATAATGAAGGCCTATGGGAGAAATATTGGAACTCTTGTCCTTTAGAAGCTCCAGCAACGAAAAGTAAAAAGCGCATCACAAAACTGATCACATTGCCTGAAAGCAGACAAAAATACCTTCCATTTGATATATAAATTGTGTATGACAAGTAGATCTTGTGGGCGTGAGAGCAATTTGTTCCCCCTTTTTTATAGATAATACGATTCTTTTCAAAACTCACACTCTAAAGGTCACATGACACACTCTAAGCCAGCTCCATAGACACGCAGTGTAATCGATAACATTTTCTGAAAAAATCACTAAACGTAAATTGCTTTTTCACAAAAATTATAAAAGATTTCAATCTGAAAAGTCATAGCCGGATAGCTGAATATTTTGTGACCGTGGTAAAGTTTGTTTGGTGTCGGTCAGTGAAAGTATGAAGGAGGAGATACATTTTGAATCGGGTACGTTTTGAAGCAGGAATAAGCATGTTCTCATTGACTTCAATGTTAAAAAAAGCGACTAAAAGCTTAATATTTAAAAAAATATAAATAGCACAAAAAAACTTGAAGAAGTCCCATCGTTAGCTGAATGAGATGAACATTTTAAAAGTTGAATGGTCTCAATCGCTGAAAGTATGGCGAAGTTACGCAGAGCCAAAAAACGTACGGAATAATAAAATTAAGACATAATAAGAACTAGAAAATGCATTTCCTGAGGAAAATACGTGGGAATGCTGAATAGCTGAATTGCTAAGCCCGCACAAATCCCATTCACCATAACCGCTATACTATCTTTAGGACATACAAGCAGTGTTCCTTCAGTACTTCTAAAGCCTCTCTTTAATCATTAAAGGTGTTGTAAAGGTAAAATCATTTCCCTAAATAACTTCCTTTACCTTAGTGCAGTCCTCCTTTACTTACCTCATCCTTTGATTTTGCTTTTAAATGTCCTTATTTCTTCTGAGAAATCCTCACTTCCTGTTCTTCTGTCTGTAACTCCACACAGTAGTGCAAGGCTTTTTCCCTGGTGTGGAGAAAGCCTCTTGAGGGGGAGGGGGTGAGCAGGACGCCCACTAACACACAGCTCCTTTCTCTATCTGCAAAGTACAGAGCGTCCTGACTTCCTGGTCGCCCCTCCCCCCTCAAGAGGTTTTCTCCCCTCCCCCAGGTGAGTGAGGGGGATAATTGCACTGAGGTAAAGAAAGCTATTTAGGGAAAGAATTACCATTACAAACGCTTTTTATCTACACACAAAATAAGTGAAATAACCCTTCAAACAAACCTTAATAAATCCACAACCGTACATGCGATCGATACAGCGACTTCACCGTATAAAAGACAAGACCCTTGTGAACGCATCGATATGAAATTTATGTTGATAAACTTAAAAATGTGGCCATGTCAGCGATTTAGAAAAGAGTATCTTTGTGTGTCTTACTAACAAATTTTAAAAGTCGGTTATAATGAAGGTCTATGGGGAAAAATTTGGAACTCTTGTCCTTTAGAAGCTCCAGCAACGAAAAGTAAAATGCGCATCACAAAACTGATCACATTGCCTGAAAGCAGACAAAAATACCTTCCATTTGATATATAAATTGTGTATGACAAGTAGATCTTGTGGGCGTGAGAGCAATTTGTTCCCCCTTTTTTATAGATAATACGATTCTTTTCAAAACTCACACTGTAAAGGTCACATGACTCACTCTGAGCCATGTCCATAGGAAGACTGTTTAATCGATAAAATTTTCTGAAAAAAATCACTAAACGTAAATTGCTTTTTCACAAAAACTATAAAAGATTTCAATCTGAAAAGTCATAGCCGGATAGCTGAATATTTTGTGACCGTGGTAAAGTTTGTTTGGTGTCTGTCAGTGAAAGTATGAAGGAGGAGATACATTTTGTACGGCATGAGTTTTGAAGCAGGAGAAAGCATGTTCTCATTGACTTCAATGTTAAAAAAAAAGCGACTAAAAGCTTAATATTTTAAAAAGTATAAATAGCACAAAAAAACTTGAAGAAGTCCCATCGTTAGCTGAATGAGATGAACATTTTAAAAGTTGAATGGTCTCAATCGCTGAAAGTATGGCGAAGTTACGCAGAGCCAAAAAACGTACGGAATAAAGGATAAAATTAATAAGAACTAGAAAATGCATTTCCTGAGGAAAATACGTGGGAATGCTGAATAGCTGAATTGCTAAGCCCGCACAAATCCCATTCACCATAACCGCTATGCTATCTTTAGGACATACAAGCAGTGTTCCTTCAGTACTTATAAAGCCTCTCTTTAATCATTAAAGGTGTTGTAAAGGTAAAATCATTTTCCCTAAATAACTTCCTTTACCTTAGTGCAGTCCTCCTTTACTTACCTCATCCTTTGATTTTGATTTTAAATGTTGTGACGGTATGCGAGGTGAGATACTTGACCATAGATATATTTCACCACGCATACGTTCTATTTTGAGAAGCTGAACCGGAATCCGGGCCGGGTTTTACGGCCTCTTGTGTTCCGGTCCGGATATTTGGGTCCACTGGAGTTCAATGTCAGGTGGACCTTAAAAACAACCAGGAAGAGATCAGACTGGAGCTCTCTGGTTTTGGGACACTGAGGAGGGAACCTAAGTGTGAGGAGCTCTCTAAAGACATTGCAAGAAAAAGGTTTGCGTTGTTGTTTATTTTGTGGGTGGTGGGGACCAGCCCCACACTGTATAGATAGGAGACCCTATCGAAGTTAAGACCAATGTAAGGAGCATTCTTCCCACTGACCACCAATGTAAGGGACATTCTTCCCACTGACCCCCAATGTAAGGGACATTCTTCCCACTGACCACCAATGTAAGGGACATTCTTCCCACTGACCACCAATGTAAGGGACATTCTTCCCACTGACCACCAATGTAAGGGACATTCTTCCCACTGACCACCAATGTAAGGGACATTCTTCCCACTGACCCCCAATGTAAGGGACATTCTTCCCACTGAATACCAATGTAAGGGACATTCTTCCCACTGAATTCCAATATAAGGAACATTCTTCCCACTGACCACCAATGTAAGGGACTTTCTTCCCACTGAATTCCAATATAAGGAACATTCTTCTCACTGACCACCAACGTAAGGGACATTCTTCCCACTGATCACCAATGCAAGGGAGATTCTTCTCTCTGACCACCAATGCAAGGGACATTCTTCTCACTGATCACCAATGCAAGGGACATTCTTCTCACTGATCACCAATGTAAGGGACATTCTCCCTACTGACCACCAATGTAAGGGGCATTCTTCCCACTGACCACCAATGCAAGGGACATTCTTCTCACTGATCACCAATGCAAGGGACATTTTTCTCACTGATCACCAATGCAAGGGACATTCTTCCCACTGATCACCAATGTAAGGGACGTTCTTCCCACTGACCACCAATGTAAGGGACATTCTTCTCACTGATCACCAATGCAAGGGACATTCTTCTCACTGACCACATATGTAAGGGACATTCTTCTCACTGACCACATATGTAAGGGACATTCTTCTCACTGATCACCAATGTAAGGGACATTCTTCCCACAGATCACCAATGTAAGGAACATCCGTCCCACTGACCACCAATGTTAGGAGCATTCGTCCCACTGACCACCAATGTAAGGGAGATTCTTCTCACTGACCACCAATGTAAGGGAGATCCTTCCCACTGACCACCAATGTAAGGGACATTCTTCCCACTAATCACTAATGTAAGGGACATTCTTCTCACTGACCACCAATGTAAGGGACATTCTTCCCACTGATCACCAATGTAAAGGGACATTCTTCCCACTGACCACCAATGTAAGGGACATTCTTCCCACTGACCACCAATGTAAGGGACATTCTTCCCACTGACCACCAATGTAAGGGACATTCTTCCCACTGACCACCAATGTAAGGGACATTCTTCCCACTGACCACCAATGTAAGGGACATTCTTCCCACTGACCACCAATGTAAGGGACATTCTTCCCACTGACCACCAATGTAAGGGACATTCTTCCCACTGACCACCAATGTAAGGGACATTCTTCCCACTGACCACCAATGTAAGGGACATTCTTCCCACTGACCACCAATGTAAGGAACATCCGTCCCACTGACCACCAATGTTAGGAGCATTCGTCCCACTGACCACCAATGTAAGGGAGATTCTTCTCACTGACCACCAATGTAAGGGAGATTCTTCCCACTGACCACCAATGTAAGGAACATTCTTCCCACTGACCACCAATGTAAGGGAGATTCTTCTCACTGACCACCAATGTAAGGGAAATTCTTCTCACTGACCACCAATGTAAGGGACATTCTTCCCACTGATTATGTGTTTCATATTTTTTTTTTTACTTTTTTTAGCCCTTTAAAGTAGTTACTGAGGTAGAATAGAATATGGACTGAGAGAAGTTTAATAGATCCAGAAGGAAGGCTGAGAAGAATCCAAAGGCGAGTCCAGACCTGACCTTATATGACTGCCCAGTGACAGGAGAGGTGGTGTGGAGAAAGCCTCTTGAGGGGGGAGGGGGTGAGCAGGACGCCCACTAACACACAGCTTCTTTCTCTTATCTGCAAGTAGAGAGTGTCCTGGTCGCCCCTCCCCCCTCAAGAGGTTTTCTCCCCTCCCCCCTCAAGACGTTTTCTCCTCCCCCTCAAGACGTTTTCTCCCCTCCCCCAGGTGTGTGAGGGGGATAATTGCACTGAGGTGAAGGAAGCTATTTAGGGAAAGAATTACCATGACAAACACCTGTATTCACAGACCAAATGCGTTACCTAACCCTTCAAACAAACCTTAATAAATCCACAACCGTACATGCGATCGATACAGCGACTTCACCGTATAAAAGACAAGACCCTTGTGAACGCATCGATATGAAATTTATGTTGATAAACTTAAAAATGTGGCCATGTCAGCGATTTAGAAAAGAGTATCTTTGTGTGTCTTACTAACAAATTTTAAAAGTGCGTTATAATGAAGGTCTATGGGGAAAAATTTGGAACTCTTGTCCTTTAGAAGCTCCAGCAACGAAAAGTAAAATGCGCATCACAAAACTGATCACATTGCCTGAAAGCAGACAAAATTTATACCTTCCATTTGATATATAAATTGTGTATGACAAGTAGATCTTGTGGGCGTGAGAGCAATTTGTTCCCCCTTTTTTATAGATAATACGATTCTTTTTCAAAACTCACACTGTAAAGGTCACATGACTCACTCTGAGCCATGTCCATAGGAAGACTGTTTAATCGATAAAATTTTCTGAAATAATCACTAAACGTAAATTGCTTTTTCACAAAAACTATAAAAGATTTTCGATCTGAAAAGTCATAGCCGGATAGCTGAATATTTTGTGACCGTGGTAAAGTTTGTTTGGTGTCTGTCAGTGAACGTATGAAGGAGGAGATACATTTTGAACGGCATGAGTTTTGAAGCAGGGAAAAGCATGTTCTCATTGACTTCAATGTTAAAAAAAAGCGACTAAAAGCTTAATATTTTAAAAAGTATAAATAGCACAAAAAAACTTGAAGAAGTCCCATCGTTAGCTGAATGAGATGAACATTTTAAAAGTTGAATGGTCTCAATCGCTGAAAGTATGGCGAAGTTACGCAGAGCCAAAAAACGTACGGAATAAAGGATAAAATTAAAATTAAGAATAATAAAAAACGAATAACAATACTGGGAATGCTTATTAAAGCATTCCACTAATAATAAAAAACGAATAACAATACTGGGAATGCTTATTAAAGCATTCCCACTAATAATAAAAAACGAATAACAATACTGGGATGCTTATTAAAGCATTCCCACTAACTAGAAAATGCATTTCCTGAGGAAAATACGTGGGAATGCTGAATTGCTAAGCCCGCTCAAATGCCATTCACCATAACCACTACACTATCTTTAGGACATACAAGCAGTGTTACCTTCAGTACTTATAAAGCCTCTCTGATCATTAAAGGTGTTGTAAAGGTAAAATAATTTTCCCCAGCACAGCACCTAAATAGCTTCCTTTACCTTAGTGCAGTCCTCCTTTACTTATCTGAATAGAATTGTGTGCATCCTTTGATTTTGCTTTTAAATGTCCTTATTTCTTCTGAAAAACCCTCACTTCCTGTTCTTCTCCCCCATTAGTCTGTAACTCCACACAGTAGTGCAAGGCTTTTTCCCTGGTGTGAAGAAAGCCTCTTGAGGGGGTGAGCAGGACGCCCACTAACCCACAGCTCCTTTATCTGCAAAGTAGAGAGTGTCCTGGTCGCCCCTCCCCCCTCAAGAGGTTTTCTCCCCTCCCCCAGGTGTGTGAGGGGAATATTGCACTGAGGTAAAGGAAGCTATTTAGGGAAAGAATTACCATTAAACGCTTTTTATCTACACACAAAATAAGTGAAATAACCATTCAAACAAACCTTAATAAATCCACAACCGTACATGCGATTGATACAGCGACTTCACCGTATAAAAGACAAGACCCTTGTGAACGCATCGATATGAAATTTATGTTGATAAACTTAAAAATGTGGCCATGTCAGCGATTTAGAAAAGAGTGTCGTTGTGCATTTTATTGGCAAAAATTAAATGACGTTTATAATGAAGGCCTATGGGAGAAATGTTGGAACTCTTGTCCTTTCGAAGCTCCAGCAACGAAAAGTAAAATGCGCATCACAAAACTGATCACATTGCCTGAAAGCAGACAAAAATACCTTCCATTTGATATATAAATTGTGTATGACAAGTAGATCTTGTGGGCGTGAGAGCAATTTGTTCCCCCTTTTTTATAGATAATACGATTCTTTTCAAAACTCACACTCTAAAGGTCACATGACACACTCCTAAGCCAGCTCCATAGACACGCAGTGTAATCGATAAAATTTTCTGAAAAAATCACTAAACGTAAATTGCTTTTTCACAAAAACTATAAAAGATTTCAATCTGAAAAGTCATAGCCGGATAGCTGAAATATTTTGTGACCGTGGTAAAGTTTGTTTGGTGTCTGTCAGTGAAAGTATGAAGGAGGAGTTACATTTTGAATCACGTACGTTTTTAAGCAGGAATAAGCATGTTCTCATTGACTTCAATGTTAAAAAAAAGCGACTAAAAGCTTAATATTTGAAAAAATATAAATAGCACAAAAAAACTTGAAGAAGTCCCATCGTTAGCTGAATGAGATGAACATTTTAAAAGTTGAATGGTCTCAATCGCTGAAAGTATGGCGAAGTTACGCAGAGCCAAAAAACGTACGGAATAATAAAATTAAGACATAATAAGAATAATAAAAAACGAATAACAATACTGGGAATGCTTATTAAAGCATTCCCACTAATAAAAAACGAATAACAATACTGGGAATGCTTATTAAAGCATTCCCACTAATAATAAAAAACGAATAACAATACTGGGAATGCTTATTAAAGCATTCCCACTAATAATAAAAAAAGAATAACAATACTGGGAATGCTTATTAAAGCATTCCCACTAATAATAAAAAAAGAATAACAATACTGGGAATGCTTATTAAAGCATTCCCACTAATAAGAATACAATTAAAATTAAAATTAATAAGAATAATAAAAAACGAATAACAATACTGGGAATGCTTATTAAAGCATTCCCACTAATTAATAAGAATAATAAAAAACGAATAACAATACTGGGAATGCTTATTAAAGCATTCCCACTAACTAGAAAATGCATTTCCTGAGGAAAATACGTGGGAATGCTGAATAGCTGAATTGCTAAGCCCGCACAAATCCCATTCACCATAACCGCTATACTATCTTTAGGACATACAAGCAGTGTTCCTTCAGTACTTATAAAGCCTCTCTTTAATCATTAAAGGTGTTGTAAAGGTAAAATCATTTTCCCTAAATAACTTCCTTTACCTTAGTGCAGTCCTCCTTTACTTACCTCATCCTTTGATTTTGATTTTAAATGTTGTGACGGTATGCGAGGTGAGATACTTGACCATAGATATATTTCACCACGCATACGTTCTATTTTGAGAAGCTGAACCGGAATCCGGGCCGGGTTTTACGGCCTCTTGTGTTCCGGTCCGGATATTTGGGTCCACTGGAGTTCAATGTCAGGTGGACCTTAAAAACAACCAGGAAGAGATCAGACGGGAGCTCTCTGGTTTTGGGACACTGAGGAGGGAACCCGAGTGTGAGGAGCTCTCTAAAGACATTGCAAGAAAAAGGTTTGCGTTGTTGTTTATTTTGTGGGTGGTGGGGACCAGCCCCACACTGTATAGATAGGAGACCCTATCGAAGTTAAGACCAATGTAAGGAGCATTCTTACCACTGACCACCAATGTAAGGGACATTCTTCCCACTGACCCCCAATGTAAGGGACATTCTTCCCACTGACCACCAATGTAAGGGACATTCTTCCCACTGACCACCAATGTAAGGGACATTCTTCCCACTGACCACCAATGTAAGGGACATTCTTCCCACTGACCACCAATGTAAGGGACATTCTTCCCACTGACCCCCAATGTAAGGGACATTCTTCCCACTGACCCCCAATGTAAGGGGACATTCTTCCCACTGAATACCAATGTAAGGGACATTCTTCCCACTGAATTCCAATATAAGGAACATTCTTCCCACTGACCACCAATGTAAGGGACTTTCTTCCCACTGAATTCCAATATAAGGAACATTCTTCCCACTGACCACCAATGTAAGGCACATTATTCCCACTGACCACCAATGTAAGGCACATTATTCCCACTGACCACCAATGTAAGGCACATTATTCCCACTGACCACCAATGTAAGGGACATTCTTCTCAATGATCACCAATGTAAAGGGACATTCTTCTCACTGACAACCAATGTAAGGGACATTCTTCTCACTGACCACCAATGTAAGGGACATTCTTCTCACTGACCACCAATGTAAGGGACATTCTTCCCACTGATCACCAATGTAAGGAATATTCTTCTCACTGACCACCAATGTAAGGGACATTTTTCCCACTGACCACCAACGTAAGGGACACTCTTCCCACTGATCACCAATGCAAGGGAGATTCTTCTCTCTGACCACCAATGCAAGGGACATTCTTCTCACTGATCACCAATGCAAGGGACATTCTTCTCACTGACCACATATGTAAGGGACATTCTTCTCACTGATCACCAATATAAGGGACATTCTTCCCACAGATCACCAATGTAAGATACATTCTTCCCACTTATCTCCAATGTAAGGGACATTCTTCCCACTGACCACCAATGTAAGGGACATTCTTCCCACTGACCACGAATGTAAGGGACATCCGTCCCACTGACCACCAATGTAAGGAACATCCGTCCCACTGACCACCAATGTTAGGAGCATTCGTCCCACTGACCACCAATATAAGGGAGATTCTTCTCACTGACCACCAATGTAAGGGAGATTCTTCCCACTGACCACCAATGTAAGGAACATTCTTCCCACTGACCACCAATGTAAGGGAAATTCTTCTCACTGACCACCAATGTAAGGGACATTCTTCCCACTGATTATGTGTTTCATATTTTTTTTTTTTTACTTTTTTTAGTCCTTTAAAGTAGTTACTGAGGTAGAATAGAATATGGACTGAGAGAAGTTTAATAGATCCAGAAGGAAGGCTGAGGAGAATCCAAAGGCGAGTCCAGACCTGACCTTATATGACTGCCCAGTGACAGGAGAGGTGGTGTGGAGAAAGCCTCTTGAGGGGGGAGGGGGTGAGCAGGACGCCCACTAACACACAGCTCCTTTCTCTTATCTGCAAGTAGAGAGTGTCCTGGTCGCCCCTCCCCCCTCAAGAGGTTTTCTCCCCTCCCCCAGGTGTGTGAGGGGGATAATTGCACTGAGGTGAAGGAAGCTATTTAGAGAAAGAATTACCATGACAAACACCTGTATTCACAGACCAAATGAGTTACCTAACCCTTCAAACAAACCCTTCACCGTATAAAAGACAAGACCCTTGTGAACGCATCGATATGAAATTTATGTTGATAAACTTAAAAATGTGGCCATGTCAGCGATTTAGAAAAGAGTATCTTTGTGTGTCTTACTAACAAATTTTAAAAGCGCGTTATAATGAAGGCCTATGGGGAAAAATTTGGAACTCTTGTCCTTTAGAAGCTCCAGCAACGAAAAGTAAAATGCGCATCACAAAACTGATCACATCGCCTGAAAGGAGACAAAAATACCTTCCATTTGATATATAAATTGTGTATGACAAGTAGATCTTGTGGGCGTGAGAGCAATGTGTTCCCCCTTTTTTATAGATAATCCGAGTTTTTTCAAAACTCACACTGTAAAGGTCACATGACTCACTCTGAGCCATGTCCATAGGAAGACTGTTTAATCGATAAAATTTTCTGAAAAAATCACTAAACGTAAATTGCTTTTTCACAAAAACTATAAAAGATTTCAATCTGAAAAGTCATAGCCGGATAGCTGAATATTTTGTGACCGTGGTAAAGTTTGTTTGGTGTCTGTCAGTGAAAGTATGAAGGAGGAGATACATTTTGTACGGCATGAGTTTTGAAGCAGGAAAAAGCATGTTCTCATTGACTTCAATGTTAAAAAAAGCGACTAAAAGCTTAATATTTTAAAAAGTATAAATAGCACAAAAAAACTTGAAGAAGTCCCATCGTTAGCTAAATGAGATGAACATTTTAAAAGTTGAATGGTCTCAATCGCTGAAAGTATGGCGAAGTTACGCAGAGCCAAAAAACGTACGGAATAAAGGATAAAATTAAAACTAGAAAATGCATTTCCTGAGGAAAATACGTGGGAATGCTGAATAGCTGAATTGCTAAGCCGGCACAAATGCCATTCACCATAACCACTATACTATCTTTAGGACATACAAGCAGTGTTCCTTCTGTACTTATAAAGCCTCTCTTTAATCATTAAAGGTGTTGTAAAGGTAAAATCATTTTCCCTAAATAACTTCCTTTACCTTAGTGCAGTCCTCCTTTACTTACCTCATCCTTTGATTTTGATTTTAAATGTCCTTATTTCTTCTGAGAAATCCTCACTTCCTGTTCTTCTGTCTGCAACTCTACACATGTTCTCATTGACTTCAATGTTAAAAAAAAGCGACTAAAAGCTTAATATTTTAAAAAATATAAATAGCACAAAAAAACTTGAAGAAGTCCCATCGTTAGCTGAATGAGATGAACATTTTAAAAGTTGAATGGTCTCAATCGCTGAAAGTATGGCGAAGTTACGCAGAGCCAAAAAACGTACGGAATAAAATTAAAATTAATAAAAAACGAATAACAATACTGGGAATGCTTATTAAAGCATTCCCACTAATTAATAAGAATAAAATTAAAATTAATAAGAATAATAAAAAACGAATAACAATACTGGGAATGCTTATTAAAGCATTCCCACTAATTAATAAGAATAAAATTAAAATTAATAAGAATAATAAAAAACGAATAACAATACTGGGAATGCTTATTAAAGCATTCCCACTAATAATAAAAAACGAATAACACTACTGGGAATGCTTATTAAAGCATTCCCACTAATTAAAATTAAGAATAATAAAAAACGAATAACAATACTGGGAATGCTTATTAAAGCATTCCCACTAATTATTCCCACTAATAAAAAACGAATATCAATACTGGGAATGCTTATTAAGCATTCCCACTAATAATAAAAAACGAATATCAATACTGTGAATGCTTATTAAGCATTCCCACTAATAAACAACAAAAATAACACAATTTCCAGTAAAGATATCTTCCACAACTGAATTAATAAAAAAGACAAGATTGTTGTGTTAGGAAAGGTGGCAGCTGTGCTCGCATCCTTTCATCCCATCACACCTATCCAGATCTTAATAACAGATAATCTAGATGCAAATGGTTAATGCACAATAAAGTTCTAATGGGGTTAAAAAAAAAAACACTGATAAGATGTGTATATGCAAGGCAGCTTCCGTATTCAAGTGTTACCCAGGAATAGTATAGAATGTGTGGTTAGATTCATAAAGATACTCTGAGGAAGTTAGCAGGCTAATGAAACGTCAACATGTCTGTGACAAACGGATGGTTGTAGCTCGAAGCTTGAGTGGCTCCGTTTGGCAAAGGAGAAGTGACCCCCGGAAGTGTTACCTGGATGAGGAGACATCACGGCATACACTGACTATAATCTGGACTTAATCACATCAGGGCTGTATCTGCAATCTGCATAGAGGGGTTGGGAGTAACAAGTGGATGACCAATGCCTCGTTTCCACTGCACGGATCTGGACGGGTAATCAGTAATTTTGGAGCGGTTCGGATGGGGCCGGTCTAATCGCGTGAACGTTTCCACTGCAAATCAGACCGTGAGGGACCATTCAGGGTTTAGAAAAAATTCCTAGCGCATCCACCAATCAGTGAGATGCATTTGTAGGTCCTCCCTAACTGAACCGTTCCACACTCTCTGGTCCCTCATCTGAAGCAGGACCCTTGCTGGTGCGGTACGGTTCAGTTTTACGGCACGCTTTCATAATGGAAACACCCAAAATAGCATACCATACCGAACCGCTCAGTGGAAACGAGGGGCAAGTGGAGACAGCTGAGGTGGTGAGATGTCAGTGATCCCCTTTATGCACAATCTAGGATGTCATTAGAAGCTTTTATGCTAAAAATAAAGAACGGCTTTGTTTTCTTTTCACACTTACCTTCATGCATTCAGCCCAGGTTCACACTGGGTACGATTTAGTTTGTTTTAAGATGCAATTTCACATGTGAAATCACATCTCAAATTGGCGGCAATTGCCGGCAATGACACTGTCCTAATTCGGTGTGACACCGCATCTGCGGCGCTGCACCGATTTAAAAAAGTAGTTCCTGTACTACTTTTTGCGATTTTAGGACGCGATTTGCATTGACATCTGTGCAGAAACCTGCACAGATGTCTCCTAAATCGTGCCGAAATCAGGACTGCCAGAGGGAGTGAACTCGCGCGATTTCACTCCCGCAGCCCAGTGTGAACCAGGGCTCACACCTCCAACTTTCCCACCATCCCCCTCTTGATGAATTACCCTCCAGGAACTTTCTTGTACTAGGGTGTTCTTCCCATACTTGACTTTGGTTACTACAATATGTTAAAGAACACAAATCAAATACATTTCATAACTCGCTCTAAACAGTGGAGCTAAAAATCAATAAGCTATGAATCATGAGCATATGTGCTAAACAATAATACATTTGTCCTACATTAACAATTTCCAAACAAAATTAAACTACCACTAAAGGCCGCGTTCACACGATCGAATTTGTCCGCTGAAACTGGTCCGACGGACCAGTTCAGCGGACAAGTCCGATCGTGTGTATGGGCTAGCGGACATGTCTGACCGGCGGACAAATTTTAAAGTATGCTTTAAAATTTGTCCGCCGGCGACATGTCCGTCGGATATGTCCGCTGGTTAGTACACTAACCAGCGGAAATATCTGCCCGCACAAGCGTCGTATGGATGCGACGCATGCGTGAACGTTTTTTACTTCCTGGTGCGGTGACGTGGCGGCGTCAACGTCACCACCACGTCACCGCGCTGTCTGCCGGCGGGGATTTTGATTCGATGGTGTCTACACACCGCCGGACGAAAATCCCGAGGAGACATGTCCGATGAAAACGGACCGTTTCCATCGGACATGTCCCTCCGTGTGTACGCGGCCTTAGGTGTCCGTTTATGAAGCAGTGAAATCTATTCACTGCTTCGTTCTCCGACATTCACAGAGGAGATTTTTCTCCTCTGTGTGCCCGTTTATGAAGCGGAGAAGATCACTTCACCCTTGGAGGAGTGAAGTGATCTACCAATGCTTCTAACAGTGGAGAACGACCCCTGATACTGGAATCTCGTGAGACTTTATGAGATTACAGTACCAGAAATTCACAGAAATACAGAGATGTCAGTTTATTGAGTAGTGATAAATTATCACCGCTCAGTACACTGACAGACCGTGTGGTTAATGTAATTAAAATAACAAGTCCCCCTGCATAATATATATTTATGGTCGTGGCCCTCTGACCGAGAGTGATGTATATCACATAAACACGCGACAAGACTTACAACATAAATAGACCTGAAGTGTGCCTTGGTGGTCTGGTCAGTATGCCAAGAAAAGGGGGCATACCCAAAGTAAGTAATGGGTAGTTGTTGAAGAAGGATATGCTGAGAAGTGCCCTGAAAAAGGGAAGGGCGGGAGGGTATCGAATGCGATTGAATGCGCAGACTCACGGACATGAGGTGAGCTGGGAAGAGTCGGCCCAGTGACGTGTAGTGCTGCACACTAAACCGACAAAGAGCATGTGTGAGTGGGCTGCTTAAATACCCTCTGGGCTCCTCCCATAAACTCAGGCCACCATACTGGCCTTCTTATTTATGGTCGTGGCCCTCTGACCGAGAGTGATGTGGATCACATAAACACGCGACAAGACTTACAACATAAATAGACCTGAAGTGTGCCTTGGTGGTCTGGTCAGTATGCCAAGAAAAGGGGGCAAAAGACTCAGATAGGGAAATAGCTTATATTGATTTATTGTATTTATTGAGCCAGCTTGGTAAAGGCTTGTGCCATTTCTTCCTGAGGATTTGGGATGTATGTGGCAAAACAAGGAGACTTCCCAGCAGCCTGGTATCTCGATTACGTGGTCTGGTACTCCCTGTTGGGAGGCAGTTGAGGCTGCTCTAATTCGGAAAGAATGTCCAGAGAACTGACTGGGATTTGAAGCCCAAGTTGCTTAGGATTCTGACATGCTTGACAACTGTCTGCCACTCAGGGAGCTGGTTTAGAAAGGGTAGCAACAAGCTACCATCAGATTGGCTGAATAGATGGAGCAGTAGTCGGTCGAGCACCGTCACTGGGCGTCAGGCATTGTTAGTCTGAAACAGGTTGATGTCAACCCCTGGGGCTGGTTTGTTGCGTTTGCAGACTGAGAGTGTAGGGGTTCGAAAGCGAGTCGGGTGGCGTCGGAGCAGTGTCTGACTGCCAGACCCATTGACTGTAAATTCACTAGGTTGTAGGGAACCGTAGAAGGCCTGGTAGATGGCTGCTTGGATGACTATGCTGGGCAAGGCCCTAAATGGGGAACGAGTAAGGATTTCAGACATGTCCCTAAAGAGGGCACTCTTGAAAGGTAGGCGCTCGCCACTGACTACAGGTTGGTCCTTCTGTATGCTCTGTAGAAGGGACTTGACTGCATGGGCTCGAGAATACTGACGGTTTACTGGGGTCCTGCAGGGACAGGAAATGCTGGACGCCATCTAGATATGGTGTTATTGTATTGTGAGAAAGGGTCAGCTGCGTGTGGCAATACGATATGAAGGCTAGGATGTGTCTAACGTTGCCTATTGCTGCTCCGAAGCAAGTGGCCAAAAATTAGCAGTTAGTGTTCTAAGCAGTGCGATGGAGTGGTTAATAAGCTGGGTTGAGTTGGTGAGATGTTACTTCAATCCATCGTCAGCAATGACCAGGGTGGGACAGGGATGGTTATTGGGTCAACTCCAGGCTCTTGCTGGAAAAACAAAGTAAGGTTGGAATGGGACAGAGCATCAGCTGCGATTTTGCATTTGCCTGGAACATGTCTACAGAAGATATTAAACTGGTGACAAAGTGACAGCTGCACGAGCCTGCGCAGGAAGGACGTGATGGGGAGAGGCTTGATCTACCTTAATTGATGAAGTCGGCTGTGGCTTGATTGTCTGTGGTGAAGAACACTGTCTGTCCAGTTCAAGTGTGGCCCCAGACCTGGGCAGCTGCCACAATGGGGTACAGCACGAGGCGTGATGAAGACTGGGTGAAGCAGAAATTTAAGAGAATTTCTGGGGGCTAAGGTTTGGAGAACCAGTGGTGGACGAAAAATGCAGGCAAAAGCCCGTGGTGGCTCGGCTGACACTGCCGGGATGAAGATTGAAATGCTGTTCTATCAGGTGGGGAAGTTGTCCCACATAGCTAAGTCTGCTACTGATGCTTGGTCTAGTTTGAGAACTTGGACTGGATCTTGCATTGGTGTGAGAAAATCAAAACAATACACAGGTGCTCTACAAGACGATATACGTGCCCTCGTCGACCAGCGTGCCCTCGCCGACCAACGTGCCCTCGCCGACCAGCGTGCCCTCGCCGACCAGCGTGCCCTCGCCGACCAGCGTGCACTTGCAGACCAATGCGCACTTGCAGACCAACGTGCACTCGCTGGAGCTGGTTGGAAACCTGAACTAACTGCAGGGAAAAAGACAGGGAAAAGATGAATGGCCCGCGTGCCACTAAAGATGATGGGGCCAACTGGGTGCCACTGTGTGTTTGTTTGGCTGATTGTCACTGAGGTGTGTTTGCAAGTTTAGTTTGTATTCGGGTTTGCACATAGGTGCGTGCTGCAAAGTGTTTTATACTGCTGCAGACAATATTGTGTGGTTGCAAGGGTCTTAGTCTGGTTTGCTGAGACGATATTGCGTGGTTGCAAAGGTCTCGATGATTATGAGGTTTGTTTTGAGATGGCCTTGTGTGGTTGCATGAGTCTCAACAAGTGAGGGGTTGCTGAGACGATGTTGCGTTTGCAATGGTCTCAAGTGAGTGTCGGGTCGCTGAGATGACTATGTATGGCTGCAAAGGTCTGAACGGGTGTCAGGTTGCTGAGACGATATTGCGTTTGCAATGGTGTCAAATGAGTGTCAGTTTGCTAAGACGACTTTGTATGACTGCAAAGGTCTGAACGAGCGTTAGGTTGCTGAGACGAGATTGTGTGGTTGCAAAGGTGTAGACGAGTTTGAGGTAGCTGAGATGATATTACATTTTGCAAGGGTCTCAAATGAGTGTCAAGTTTCTGAGACAATATTTCCCCCCCCTTTTTTTTTTAATGAAAACGACTGAATGAAACGCTGGTAAACATGAGTTACCACATCTGGCTGTGTTTACAAGCTGTTGCAGGCATTGGCGTTTCGAATGCCTTTAAACATCCGTCTGAACCCATTTTTTTTCTTTGAGAAGGTTTCTGAACTCAACTGCCTATAAATGACTATAAATGATCCTGTGTACATGTACTGATACATGTACACAGGAGTGATTGGGGATCCTGTGTAGACGTACTGATAAGATAACAGAGGAGAGATCAGGGGCGGCTGAAAAACACCCATTTTTCTGGCTGCAAGGGACTCAATGAATGCCATGTTGCTGGGACGAGACTGCGTGGTCACAAAGGTCTTTGATGAGTGGGAGGTTGCTCGAGACGGTATTGCGTGGTTGCAAGGCTCTCGATGAGTGTGGGGCTGCTGAGACGGTATTGCGTTTGCAAGGGTCTCAACAATGGTGTGAGGCTGCCGAGACGGTATTGCGTGGTTGCAAGGGCCTTGATGAATGTGGGGCTGCTGAGATGGTATTGCGTTTGCAAGGGTCTCAACAAGGGTGTCAAGCTGCTGAGATGGTTTTGCGTGGTTGCAAGGGCCTTGATGGTTGCAAGGCTCTCGATGAGTGTGGGGCTGCTGAGACGGTATTGCGTTTGCAAGGGTCTCAACAATGGTGTGAGGCTGCCGAGACGGTATTGCGTGGTTGCAAGGGCCTTGATGAATGTGGGGATGCTGAGATGGTATTGCGTTTGCAAGGGTCTCAACAAGGGTGTCAAGCTGCTGAGATGGTTTTGCGTGGTTGCAAGGGCCTTGATGAATGTAGGGCTGCTGAGACGATTTTGCGTGGTTGCAATGGTCTCAACAGGTGTCAGGTTGCTGGGCCGAGATTGCATGGTGGCAAAGTAATTTTTTTTTTTTTTGCGTTTTTTTTATATATATATATATTGTAACGTTTGGGGCTGTAGCTCAGCAGGGATTCAGTGCTTAAACCGTTGTTTTGGGAAAAAAAGGCTTTTATTCACCGGAAAGAAAAACAAGGCTTTCTCAGCATGTCAAAACTTATAACATAAAAGTCTGCTTAGCAAAACAGTGAAAGTAAAATGACATACGGTTTGTTGCAAAACCAATCTTCATCCCCTGCACTTCAAAAGTCCTCACTGTGCAGCCAGCAGACTTCCATCTTCCTCACAGGTGCACTCTCCAAACTCACTCACTACCTCCAGCACCACTTCCTGCTTTAATGGGTGGTTCTCTGTGAGAGTTAACACCTTGTGCGCTGACTCCCAAGGTTTAGGAGTGGAGGCTCCGTCCCACCCAAATAACACTTTGGAGCCTCCAAAATTCCAGGCCCCAAACTACTTTATTAAAGACAGAGCCAGTCCTCTCTGAATTAGCGCCTGCCTGAAACTTTTCACCCACTTTTGGGTGACCCCCTGAACCTGCTACCTCTATTTAAATGGACCATAGTCCAAATAGTGGTGCACCCATCCAGGACCCAACCCCGGCGTCCTGTACAATATATATATATAAATATATATATTTTTTTTTTGCGTTTTTGTAAAGGCCTTGTGTTGCAAGGGTCTTAACAAGGGTGTCAGGCTGCTGAGATGATTTTGTGTGGTTTCAAGGGTCTCGATGAGTGTGGGGCTGCTGAGATGGTATTGCGTTTGCAAGGCTCTCAACAAGGGTGTCAGGCTGCTGAGATGATTTTGCGTAGTTGCAGCGGTCTCAACAGGTGTCAGGTTGCCGGGGGGCTGAGATTGCGTGGTGGCAACGTATTTTTTATTTTTCATATTTGCGTTTTTTTTTCTGCGTTTTTATATATATTTTTTATTTTATTTTGCGTTTTGTAAAGGTCATGTGTTGCAAGGGTCTTAACAAGGGTGTCAGGCTGCTGGCATGATTTTGCGTGGTTGCAAGGATCTCAATGAGTGTAGGGCTGCTGAGACGATATTGCGTTTGCAAGGATCTCAACAAGGGTGTCAGGCTGCTGAGACGATTTTGCATGGTTGCAATGGTCTCAACAGGTGTCAGGTTGCTGAGAGGCTGAGATTGCGTGGTGGCAATTTTTTTTTGTGTTTTGTTTTTATTTTTTTGCGTTTTTATATATATTTTATTTTGCGTTTTGTAAAGGTCATGTGTTGCAAGGGTCTTAACAAGGGTGTCAGGCTGTTGAGATGATTTGCATGGTTGCAAGGTCTCAATCAATAAGATTTGGGTTACTGAGAAAGGATAGAAACACCTGATTTGTTTGTACCTTAAGCAAGCAGTATAGGGTAGAAGGACAACGCCTGTATGAATCGTAGGTTCCATAGGGGCCACTAATAAACGATATGGGAGACAACGAATAGTAGCAAATTGATAGTACATAAAGAATTGAATAACAAATTTATCTTGCGACAGTGGGCCATGCGAGTGAGTTTGCGGCGGACTGTGGTTGGAGTGAAACATGTAGGAAAGGTGTAGGGATGCCATGCATGGGGCAAAACAACAAGGTTTGGTGTAGAAAATAGAACACGAGAAGTGCGTACGAATATTTTATAAGCTCAACTGTGGGAACCGAACATGATGCGGGTGACACCATGAGTGGCCACGAATTTTGACATGACAAACAAGCTAACGAATCCTACCTGGGACAATGAACATGCAACTGGGTTTGCTTGGACTGGAGTGGATGTGCAACACATCTGAAGAGTGTGGCGTGGTGTGGTGTGGCGCCATGCATGACGCACAGGCAATAACTTTGGTAAATAAATGAGAGAGAAGAACTGTGTACAAACAATTTGTAAGTTCCGCTGCGGAAACTAAAACGCACGGCATGGGGGAAACATAGAATGGCAATGGTGGAAAGTATGCAATGTATCTGATACAAAACGGTTATAAAGAGAAATGACTGATACAAAAACGGTTGTAAAATGCATGAAACAAATCCGATACGAATCGGAAGTGAGGCTGCGATTTTCCCGTCCGTCAGCCGCATACGATTTATATGAAAAAACGTATGCGGCTGAAACGGATTGAACCGTACGTAAACGTATGCGTTTATAAAACATCCGGTTTTGATTAAAAAAACGCATACGTTTTTGGAATTAGTGTCATTTAATAAAAAAAGATTTTCTTGTTTTGAAAATGCGCATGCGCAGACGAAAAACGCATACGATTTATACGTATGGAACCGCACATATGTGCGTTTTCCATTAACTTTAATGTTAAAAAAAAACGTATGCGTTTGCCATACGGTTTCAAAAACGGACTCAAAACCGTGGTCGAACACGGTTTTGTGTACTGTTAAAAAACGTTTTGCCAGCAAATCGTACGCACCCGGATGCATCTGAGTGCATACGATTTGCAATGCATTGTCTATGTATGCGTTTTCCCGTACGGGCCCGTACGTTTTCAAAACTGAAATCGTATGCGGCTGACGGACGGGAAAATCGTAGTGTGAACCCAGCCTAATGGCCCATACACACGATCCGAATATCGGCCGACGGATCGTACGACTTTTTTCGCTTAATAATCGCGAGTAAAATAAATAGGTTTTTAAACTCACGAAAATTATCGTACGATAGAAAAAAACTATCGGAAGTGATGTCACGTGTTGAAATGTATTTGTATTGTATTATCGGACGATGGCTGTACTGACTAAACAAAAATCGGACGAGAAAAATTTTCGCGCTTGTCCGATCGAATTTAATCGGATGAACGGTCGTGATCAGCTGTCGAAAGTAGTGTACACACGATCCGAAAATCGTACGATCCATCATCGGACGATCGTTTTCGTCCGATATTCGGATCGTGTGTATGGGCCATAAGGAGTGTTGAACAAATCTGCTGTGAATTGGTTGTAGAGTGTATGCTACCAGCCACCCATCCCCCCAGGCTTATCAAGTGCAGACAAGGCAGCAGGTGAGTTCAATTACCACCTCAATCTGCCAAAGAACCCATACAAAGAATATATGCTAATCTCCAAATGAATGAGACAGCAAGCATGGACACAAATATGAATATACAAATAAATAGTTTGTTTGGCAGGAGGAAGTTACAAATGTACCAAGCTTGTAACTAAGATGTTAGATTAGAACATGAGCAACAATAACTCAGAGGCAGATTTTTACAAAAGAAATGCAGGATAAGGAGCATAACGAATTGCAAGATTGCACATGATACAAAAGGTTAGAATACAACCTGCGACAGTAAGCGAGAACCGCCGTCGAAGACCATGAATGGAGAAGCCGCAATGCACCTGCGATGTTGAATGCGCAGACTCACGGACATGAGGTGCGCTGGGAAGAGCCAGCCAGTGACGTGTAGTACTGCACACTGAACCGACAAAGAGCATGTGTGAGTGGGCTGCTTAAATACCCTCCGGGCTCCTCCCATAAACTCAGGCCACCATACTGGCCTTCTTATATATACAGTATATACATATATATATATATATACACACACACACATTATATATACATGTATATACACGCACACACATTATATTTATATACATGTACACATACATATATATATATATATATATATATATATATATATACACACATAAATATGACAGGGGGACATGGTTACAGGGTTGGGGGGTCTGAACGAGGTAGAAGGAAGTTAAAAATCTTTCTCCTTCCTCCTCAGAACCCCCAGGATTCCCTCTTCACTCCCCGCTTCACCCCCTCTGAGATGGTGAATCGGGAAGTGTGAATTCTGACTCAGATCGCCAGTGAAGCTCTCAGATCACAGCTTCATAAACTGGCCGTTACTGTGTCAGTCTATGAGGGTTCTCTGTGCGTGGAGATAATCGGCGGGGAGAACAAGTTCAAACATTTCTCCCCCCGATTATCTCTGTTTCATAAACTGTTTATGGGCTGTGAGCAGTGGTGATCCCTGGGATCTTCGTTTTGTTCACTGCTTCATAAACGGACACCTAAATCTTCTATCAACCTCAGTGATAAGAATCTTTGCAGACTGGTGCTAAAAATCAATAAGTGAATTCATAAGCATAAGTGTTGAACAATAACAAAAATATTTCCAAACAAAATTAAATGTCCATAAACCACCACCAAATCTTCTATCAGTGTGAGTGATGAAAAATCCTTGCAGACTGGATACGATAGATAACGTCTTCCACCACCACCAGGCAAACAATCTACACACTAGAGGAATTTGACACCCATTACAGGTAGTCAAACCAAGTGCTGATACCACTGGAAGTTTTGCAATTCAGTGTGTGCGGCTTAAGCCGCGTACACACGATGAGACATGTCCGAGGAAACCTGTCCGACAGACCGTTTTCAACGGACCAGGCTGAAGTTGCCTGTTGGTCTGATGTGCGTACACACCATAAGACAAAAATCCCCTCGGACCAGAATGCGGTGACGTAGAACACAACAACATGATGAAAAAATAAAGTTCAAGGCTTCCAAGCATGCGTCGACTTGATTCTGAGCATGTGCGGGAGTTTTGTCCGCTGATTTCGTGTACTAACCATCGAACATGTCCGAAGGACAGGTTTCCAGCGGACAAGTTTCTAAGCATGTTTAGAAACTTTTGTCCGCTGGAAAACAGTCCGATAGGCCGTACACACGATCGAACATGTCCGCTGAAACTGGTCCGCGGACCAGTTTCAGCGGACATGTTCTATCGTGTGTACGCGGCCTTATAGGTATTTCCTATATTTTTTCATTTGGTTACTAAAATCCTGAGTAATCAGGCATTACCTGCCATCTCAACGCAACTGCCTATAATGCCGCGTACAGATGATCGGAATTCCTGACATGAAAACCGTGGATTTTTTTCCGAGGGAATGTTGTCTCAAACTTGTGTTGCATACACACAGTCACACAAATGTTGTTGGAAATTCCGAACGTGAAGAATGCGACGAGCCGAGAAAAAGAAAGTTCAATTATTCCAAACATGCAGGGCCGCCATCAGGGGGGTACAGGCATTACACCTGTAAGGGGCCCGGGGGTCCCCAGGGGCCCCAGACGGCAAGCCCTTTTTTTTATAAATTTTTTTTTTTTTTTTATAAAAAAATATATTTTTTTATAAATGTTTTTTTTTTTTTTTAATATATTTTTTTATTATTTTTTTATTAAAGGGACAATTTTTTTTCTTTTATTTTTTTAGAGGTCCCCAGGGGCCCGGAGGCCACCAGGGCCCCAGATGGCAAGCCCTTTTTTTTCTTTATTTTTTTTTATAAAAAAATATATTTTTTTATAAAAAAATATATTTTATTAATATATTTTTCTTTTATTTTTTATTAAAGGGCCAATTTTTTTCTTTTATTTTTTTAGAGGTTCGGAGGTCCACAGGGGCCCGGAGGCCCCCAGGGCACCGGATGGCAACCCCCCTTTTTTTTATTTATTTTCTATTAAAAAATATATAGATTTTTTAATATATTTTTATTAAATTTTTTTATTAAAGGGCCATTTTTTTAGGGGTCTAGGGGCCCGTAGGCCACCAGGGCCCCAGATGGCAACCCCCTCTTTTTTATTTATTTATTTATTTTTTAAATATATTTTTTTATAAAAAAATATATTTTTTTAATATATTTTTCTTTTATTTTTTATTAAAGGGCCAAATTTTTTTCTTTTATTTTTTTAGGGGTCTGGAGGTCCACAGGGACCTGGAGATCCCCAGGGCCCCAGATGACAACCCCCCTTTTTTTTATAAAAAAATATATAATTTTTATATATTTTTTTATTTCTTTTATTTTTATATTTATATTATCCTTTTTTATAATTTTTTTTTACTTTTTTATATTATTTTATTTCTTTTTTTTAATATATAGATGTATTTTTATTAAAGGTCTCAGAGGTCCCCAGGGCCCCATGTGTCAAACCCCCTTGTTTTATAATTATAAGTATTTTTTATTTTTGTTTATATATTTTTTTTTATTAAAGGGCCCAGAGGTCCCCAGGGCCCTGGAAGGCAACCCCTTTTTTTTTATATATAAATGTTTATTTATTTTTTATATATATATTTTTTTCTTTCTTTCTTTTTTTTTTAAAGGGCCCAGAGGTTTCTTTTTATTAAAGGGCCCAGAGGTCCCGAATGGAAAGCCCCCTTTTTTTTGTAATTTCCTTTTATAAAAAAAAAATAATGTCCCCGGGGCCACAGTTGGCAACCACCCTTTTTAAAAAAAAAAGCCCCGGATGGCTACCCCCCTTTATTATATATATTTTTCTTTATTTCTTATTTTTGTAAAGGGCCCCCCCCGCTTCTCAATTCGCGGCAGCAGCCCCACCCCCGCTTCTCAATTTCATGTGGCAGCACCCCCCCCCGGTTCTCTGCTCCAGGGGGCCCATGCCTGAAGCTGTGTAAGGGGCCCCAAAATTCCTGATGGCGGCCCTGCAAACATGTGTAGGATTTGTGTGCGTTGGAATTTTATGCAGACGATCGGAATTTCCGACCAGAACTTTTCCCATCGGAAAATTTGAGAAACCGCTGAAATTCCGACAGAAAATGTCCGATGGGGCATACGCATGGTCGAACTTTTCAATTGTGTGTAGGCGGCATTAGAGTCTAGCCCTAGGATTATAGGAAGTATCTTTATGAATCTAACCACACATTCTATACTATTCCTGGGTAACTCTTGAATACAGAAACTGCCTTTGGAACATCCACGACTTTAATTGTTGGCAAGATGAATGCAGTATGTTATCAAAAAATACTGGAGGGACATTTGTCACCCAGGAAGCTGCACATGGGACGTACTTCAACATTCCAATATGACAATGATCCAAAACACATGGGCACTTGACCTGTCATTGGCTACCGCAGAATAAAGTGAAGGTTCTGCAGTGGCCATCCCAGTCTCCTGACCACAATATCATTGAGCCACTCGGGGGAGATTTTAAAACGTGCAGTTCATGCAAGACAGTCAAAGCATTTCCAGGAACTGGAGGCTTTTTGCCAAGAGGAATGGGCAGCTTTACCATCTGAAAAGGTAAAGAGCCTCATTGATGTGGGCAATACACTGTAAAGGTTTGTTTTTTATTTTCTAAACAGGTTCATTTAAGCTAGTGCATTGTTGGTTCACTAACCTTTTCTTTCGATTTCTGGCTGACTAACCCCCAGCCAGAACAGCTCAGATAATGGGGGCAAGCTTACTGAGAAGAAACAGGAAGTGAGAAATTCAGACAAAGACAAAAAAAACATTTAGAAGGGAAATCGAAGGAAAAGGTTAGTGAACCAACAATACACTAGCTTAAAGGAACCTTTAACCAATTAAGGACCGCCTCCTGCACATATACGTCAGATGAATGGCACGGCTGGGCACATGTACGCACAGGTGCATCCTGTACTAGTACCCAGCCGCGGGTCACGGGGAGCGCGCTTGGCGTGCTCCCGTGACCCAGTCAAAAGCACCGGGACCGCGGGACTCACGGACCCGATCGCCGCTGGAGTGGGGGGATAGGTTCCCGGAGCTGAAGAACGGGAAGAGCCTTGTGTAAACACGGCTTCCCCATCCTTCACTGTGGCGGTGTCATCGATCGTGTGATCCCTTATACAGGGGATCACAATCGATGATGTCACACCAACAGCCACACCCCCTACAGTTGTAAACACACATTAGGGATCACATAACCCCTTTCAGCGCCCCCTGTGGGTAACTCCCAAACTGCAAATGTAATTTTCACAATAAACAATGCATTTTAAATGCATTTTTTGCTGTGAAAATGACAATTGTCCGAAGTGTCCGCCATAATGTCGCAGTCACGAAAAAAATCACTGATCGCCGCCATTAGTAGTAAAAAAATAATAATAATAAAAATGCAATAAAAAACTATCCCCAATTTTGTAAACGCTATACATTTTGCGCAAACCAACCGATAAACGCTTATTGCCTTCAAGATTTCTAAGGACATACATTTTTGATTTCACTTATACAAATCTTGAAGGCGGTGATTGGTTTTGGGGTCCCGTACGCGCCTAGGCTCCCAAAAAGTCCCACACATGTGGTATCCCCGTACTCATGAGAAGCAGCAGAATGTATTTTGGGGTGCAATTCCACATATAACCATGGCATGTGTGAGAAATATATCATTTAGTGACAACGTTTTGTAATTTTTATTTTATTTTATTTTTTTGGTCATTATTCAATCACTTGGGGCAAAAAAATTAAATATTCCATGGACTCAACATGCCTCTCAGCAAATAGCTCGGGGTGTCTTCTTTCCAAAATGGGGTCATTTGGGGGGGTTGTGTGCCATCTTGGCATTGTATGGCCTTCAAAACTATGATAGGTAGTGAGGAGTGAAATCAAAAATGTATGCCCTTAGAAATCTTGAAGGCGGTGCTTGGATTTCGGGCCCCGTACGCGGCTAGGCTCCCAAAAAATCCCACACATGTGGTATCTTCGTACTCAGAAGAAGCAGCAGAATGTATTTTGGGGTGCAATTCTACATATAACCATGGCATGTGTGAGCAATATATCATTTAGTGACAACTTTGTGCAAAAAAATCAGTTTGTCATATTCCCACAACTTGTGTCAAAATATAAAATAGTCCATGGACTCGGGATGCCCCTTAGCAAATAGCTTTGGGTGTCTACTTTCCAAAATGGGGTCATTTGGGGTTTTTTTGTGCTATTTTGGCATTTTATGGCCTTCGAAACTGTGATAGGTAGTGAGGCAGTGATTGGTTTTTGGGGTCCCGTACGCGGCTAGGCTCCCAAAAAGTCTCACACATATGGTATCCCGATACTTAGGAGAAGCAGCAGAATGTATTTTGGGGTGTAATTCCACATATGGGGGGTGTATGCTTTGCGCGTGGGTGTAAGCTCTACTGGCACTAACTAGCTACCTAGTGGCACTATCGACACTAATACAGCCAGGGATGTATTCTGGCCTAGGCCAACAAGGCCCAGGCCTAGGGCGGCACTTTGTGGGGGGCGGCCCTCTGTCCTCTTTCCACGGCGTCCCTCTCTCCTCTTCCCACGGCGTCCCTCTGTCCTTCTCTCAGGGTGTCCCTCTGTCCTTCTCCCAGGGCGTCCCTCTGTCGTCCTTCTCCCAGGGCGTCCCTCTGTCGTCCTTCTCCCAGGGCGTCCCTCTGTCGTCCTTCTCCCAGGGCGTCCCTCTGTCCTCTTCCCATGAATATGACAGGGATGGGGCTTTGACAGGAAGGGGTGGGTCATATTTAAATTAGAGGGTGCGCAAGTTTAGTCAGGCCTAGGGCAGCACAAAACCTAAATACACCTCTGAATACAGCGATCAGAAAAACGATCGCTTAGTGACGCTGGCAATAGGGGGTGAAAGGGTTAACTCTAGGGGCAATCAGGGGTTAAACCTTTATTAGAAAATGTATGGGGGTACCTAACACTATAAAAACCTTGCGGGCGAACCTCAAAAAATACATAGCTACCTAGCAGGACTAGCGACACTAATACAGCGATCAGAAAACGATTGCTTAGTGATGCTGGTAATAGGGGGTGAAAGAGTTAACTCTAGGGAAATCAGGGGTTAAAACCTTTATTAGAAAATGTATGGGGGTACCTAACGCTATAAAAACCTGGCTGGCGAACCTCAAAAAATAACTAGCTAACCAGCGGCACTAGCGACACTAATACAGCGATCAGAAAAACAATCGCTTAGTGACGCTGGCAATAGGGGGTGAAAGGGTTAACTCTAGGGGCAATCAGGGGTTAAAATCTTTATTAAAAAATGTATGGGGTACCACTACCTAATAAAGGTTTTAACCCCTGATTGCCGCTAGAGTTAACCCTTTCACCCTCTATTGCCAGTGTCACTAAGCGATCGTTTTTCTGATCGTATTAGTATTAGTGTATTAGTGTCGCTAGTGCCACTAGGTAGCTAGTTATTTTTTGAGGTTCGCCGCCATGTTTTTATAGCGTTAGGTACCCCCATACATTTTCTAACGCTATAAAATCATGGAGGCGAACCTTAAAAAATAACTAGCTACATAGTGGCACGAGCGACACTAATACAGCGATCAGAAAAACAATCGCTTAGTGACGCTGGCAAAAGGGGGGTGAAAGGGTTAACTAGGGGGTGATCAAGGGGTTAAAACCTTTATTGGGGGGGTAGGGGGGCTATCCTGGACCTAAAACTAACTGCCTGACACTAACTGTCTGTCACACTGACACTAAATGCAGTGATCAGTAAATGATCACTGCTATTTAGTGACAGCGTGACAGGGGGTGATCGGGGGGGATTTGTGTGCCTATGTGTACTGGTGTCAGTGTAGTGCTTGTGTACTCACTGTGAGAGATCTTCTCTCCTCCGCCAGACGAAAATAGCGGTGGTAGGAGCGGTGACATCACTTCCTCCTCTGCCTGTGTTTACAGTGCAGGCAGAGGAGGGCGGGGGAGCGCATGCATTGGCTGGGAGCGATCGTGAGGGGGCGGACAAAAACGAATAGCTGCCCCCTCATCCCGGATCGCTCCCAGAGCCACGGAAACTGCCGCATGTACCCCCCGGGGGGGTCCCGATCGGACCCCCGACCCGCGTCTAGGCAGGCACGTACAGGTACGTTAATGTGCCTGTACGTGCCACTCTGACGTATATGTACATGCGGCGGTCCTTAAGAGGTTAAGGGGGCGTGACAGGGGGTGGTGTCCTATGCCTTCTTTTGCTAATAGGTTCCTTTGTTCCTATCTCAAAAAGTTTATATTTATTTTATTTATTTATTTATATTTATTTTATTACATAGTTACATAGTTGGTAAGGTTGAATAAATACAACAGTCTATCCAGTTCAACCTGTGTAGGTGTGTGTGTGTGTAGAAAAATATTGTATATACTGGAGTATAAGACGACACGAATATAAGCCAAGGCACCTAATTTTACCACAAAAAAATTGAAATCTTATTGACTCAAGTATAAGCCTAGGGTGGGAAATGCAGCAGCTACTGTAAGTGGAAAAGAGGGTCAGCAATGCACATCTGCATCCTCACTGTGCCCATCTGTAGCCTCACTGTGCCCAATTGCAGCCTCACTGTGCCCATCTGCAGCCTCAGTATAAGCCGAGAGGGACTTTTTTAGCATAAAAAATGTGATGAAAAAGTCGGCTTATACTCGAGTGTATACAGTAATTTCCCATTTGCCCGTATATTATTTTCTTTAAGATGCATGTCTAAGAGTGTTTTAAAACGATCCTTCCTTTCTGCCGACACCACTGACCTAACCACCCTGACAGTGAAAAAAAACCTATGCAGTTTAACCGCTTCAATACTAGGCTTTTATACCACCTCCATACCGGGCCTATTCTGACACTTCTCTCCTACATGTAATAATCATCATTCTTTTGCTAGAAAATTACACAGTACCCCCAAACATTATATATGTTTTTTTTAGCAGACACCCTAGGGAATAAAATGACGGTCATTCCAAAGTTTTATCTTGCACGGTATTTACGCAATTATTTTTCAAACGCTTTTTTTTGTAAAAAAAATTGTTTTATGAATTAAAAAAATAACAAAACACTAAAGTTAGCCCAATTTTTTTGTATTATGTGAAAGATTATGTTACACCGAGTAAATAGAGACCCAACATGTCACGCTTTAATTATGCGCACACTCATGGAATGGCGCCAAACTTCGGTACTTAAAAATCTCCATAGGCAACGCTTTATTTATTTTTTACAGGTTACAGTTTAGATTTACAGAGGAGATCTAGTGCTAGATTAGTTGCTGGCACTCTAACGCACGCGGCGATACCTCACATGTGTGGTTTAAACGGCGTTTACATATGTCGGCGGGACTTGCGTGTGCGTTCGCTTCTGCACGCGAGCTATCGGGGACAGGGGCGTTTTCATTTTTTTTTATCTTTTATTATTTTTTTTTACTTATATTTTTACACTTTTTTTCATATTTTTTTTTTTTTTCACTTTTATTCCTATTACAAGGAATGTAAACATCCCTTGTAATAGGAAATGTGTGTGACAGGTCCTCTTTATGGAGAGATGTGGGGTCAATAAGACCTCACATCTCACCTCCAGGCTGGAAACCATGAGATCGGTGAAAAAAAATTCACCGATCTCATGAATGGTGACTTACAGCCGCAATCGCGGCTTTGTTTACATACGGGGACCCGGGCGTGACGTCATCAGATCGCGCCCGGGTCCTCCGACGGTCATAGAGATGACTGGTGACCATCTGGTCACCAGTCATCTCTATGCTTCCTGCCGCCGCCGACGATTCGTTCTCCGGGCCCCCGAAGGTACAGGTAAGCCCGGAGAAGCACCGGATGGCGGCGGGAGGGGGGGGATGTCCCCTCCCGCGGCCTGTAAGAACGATCAAGCGGTGGAACCGCCGCTATGATCGTTCTTACTTTGTGCAGAATCGCCGGCTGAAGAGATGGATATCTGGATGATGCCTCTGGCTGCAGGCATCGTCCAGATATTCGCCTGCAATACCCAGGCCGTCAATTGACGGCCACTTAGGATGGTAAATCCCATCCCAGGCCGTCAATTGTCTATGGCTGGGTATTGAAGTGGTTAAGGTTAAACCGCTTCTCTTCCTGTCTCATCATGTGGCTCTGGGGCTGATTTACTATTGAAGCTGCGCTGCGCCGGTTCATGCCTTAATTAGTGCGCTGGATGAAGCCTTAATTAGGCGCATGAACCGGCCGCAGCACAGCAGCGCGATGCAATTGATAAGTAAAGCCGCCGCCGAACTCCCTGTTAAAGTTTATGGGGGAAATTGTGAATTTTAAAGGCTAATCTGCAAGTTTTGTCCTAAAAAGTGTTTGGGGACCTCAGTCCTGCCCCAGGGGACATGTATCAATGCTTTTTTTATTTTTTAAAACGGCCGTTTTTTCGGGAGCAGTGATTTTAATAATGCTAAAAGTGCAATAATAAAAGTGTAATTTTTCTTTAAATTTCGTACTATGGGGGGCTCTAATGTCAGCATGTGAAAAAGCGCATGTTTCCCGTGGTTAGAACTGTCTCTGCACAAAATGACATTCTCCAAAGCAAAAAAGCCGTTTAAAACTGACTCGCGAAAAAAAAAAAGCGTGGGGGTCCCCCCAAATTCAATAACCAGACCCTTTAGGTCTGGTATGGATATTAAGGGGAACCCCGCCGTCAATTTTTTAAAAAAATGACGTGGGGTTCCCCCCAAATATCCATAACCAGACCCTTCAGGTCTGGTGTGGAATTTAAGGGGAACTCCACCCCAAATTTTTTAAAAAAATATCATGGAGTCCCCCCTAAAATCCACACCAGACCTCTTATCCGAGCACGTTGACCTGGCCGGCCGCAGAAAAGAGGGGGGGACAGAGCGCGCCCCCCCTCTCCTGAACCGCACCAGGCCACATGCCCTCAACATTGGGAGGGTGTTTTGGGGTACCCCCCAAAACACCTTGTCCCCATGTTGATGAGGACAAGGGTCTCTTCCCCACAACCCTTGCCCGGTGGTTGTGGGGGTCTGCGGGCAGGAGGCTTATCAAAATCTGGAAGACCCCTTTAACAAAGGGGCCCCCCAGATTCCGCCCCCCCCCTGTGTGAAATGGTAATGGGGTACATTGTACCTCTACCATTTCACCAAAAAAAAATGTAAAGGGTTAAAAACGACAAGAGCCGGTTTTTGACAAGTCCTTTATTATCTTCTTTCTTCTTCTTTTCTTCTTTCCTTCGGGTTTCTTCCTCCATCTTCTTCTTCCTCTGCTTCTGTCTTGGGTCTTCTATTCCCGCATCTTGCCCGGAATGTTCTTCCATCTTCTTCTCCTTCCGCTGTCCTTCTCGTCTGCATCTTCTTCTTGTTCTTCTTCGCCAGAGCCGCCGCTTCCAATTGAAATCCCCGCTGTCTGCCGGACCACGCCCCCCCTCTGACACCACGGGCAAGCTCTTAGCAGTGTGCTGCAAGTGTGTCAGAGGGGGGCGTGGTCACATGTCAGAGGGCGGGCAATTCAATTGGAAGCTTGTGCGCGGCTTCTTCTTTCCCGGAGTCGCCGCTTCCAATTGAATTGCCCGCCCTCTGACATGTGACCACGCCCCCCTCTGACGCACATGCAGCATACTCCTAAGAGCTTGCCCGTGGCGTCAGAGGGGGGCGTGGTCCGGCAGACAGCGAGGATTTCAGTTGGAAGCGGCGGCTCCGGCGAAGAAGAACAAGAAGAAGAAGATGCGGACGAGAAGGACAGCGGAAGGAGAAGAAGATGGAAGAACATGCCGGTCAAGATGCGGGAATAGAAGACCCAAGACAGAAGCAGAGGAAGAAGAAGATGGAGGAAGAAACCCGAAGGAAAGAAGAAAAGAAGAATATAATAAAGGACTTGTCAAAAACCGGCTCTTGTTGTTTTTAACCCTTGACACTTTTTTTTTTGGTGAAATGGTAGAGGTACAATGTACCCCATTACCATTTCACACAGGGGGGGGCGGGATCTGGGGGGCCCCTTTGTTAAAGGGGTTTTCCAGATTTCGATAAGCCTCCTGCCCGCAGACCCCCACAACCACCGGGCAAGGGTTGTGGGGAAGAGACCCTTGTCCTCATCAACATGGGGACAAGGTGTTTTGGGGGGTAACCCAAAACACCCTCCCAATGTTGAGGGCATGTGGCCTGGTGCGGTTCAGGAGAGGGGGGGGGCCGCGCTCTGTCCCCCCCTCTTTTCTGCGGCCGGCCAGGTCAACATGCTCGGATAAGGGGTCTGGTGTGGATTTTAGGGGGGACTCCACGCCATTTTTTTTTTAAATTTGGGGTGGAGTTCCCCTTAAATTCCACACCAGACCTGAAGGGTCTGGTTATGGATATTTGGGGGGGACCCCACGTCATTTTTTTCCAAAAAATTACGGCGGGGTTCCCCTTAATATTCATATCAGACCTGAAGGGCCTGTAATGGAATTTGAGGGAACCCCCACGTCATTTGAAACATTCTTTTAAATTTCGTAGCATGGGGGGGGGGGGGGGATGTCAGTATGTGAAAAAGCGCACTTTTCCTGTGGTTAGAACTGTTCCTGCACAAAGTGAAATTCTGAAGAAAAAAGTCGTTTAAAACTGACTCGCGGCAATAATGAATTGTCAGCTCCCGGCAATTGTGAGAGATTCATTCATAAAACAAAAAAAAAAAGCGTGGGGGTCCCCCCAAATTCAATAACCAGACCCTTTAGGTCTGGTATGGATATTAAGGGGAACCCTGCCGTCAGTTTTTAAAAAAAATTACGTGGGGTTCCCCCCAAATATCCATAACCAGACCCTTCAGGTCTGGTGTGGAATTTTAAGGGGAACTCCACCCCAAATTAAAAAAAATGGCGTGGAGTCCCCCCTAAAATCCACACCAGACCCCTTATCCGAGCACATTGACCTGGCCGGCCGCAGAAAAGAGGGGGGGACAGAGCGCGCCCCCCCCCTCTCCTGAACCGCACCAGGCCACATGCCCTCAACATTGGGAGGGTGTTTTAGGGTACCCCCCAAAACACCTTGTCCCCATGTTGATGAGGACAAGGGTCTCTTCCCCACAACCCTTGCCCGGTGGTTGTGGGGGTCTGCGGGCAGGAGGCTTATTGAAATCTGGAAGACCCCTTTAACAAAGGGGCCCCCCAGATCCCGCCCCCCCCCTGTGTGAAATGGTAATGGGGTACATTGTACCTCTACCATTTCACCAAAAAAAATAAAGTGTCAAGGGTTAAAAACGACAAGAGACAGTTTTTGACAAGTCCTTTTTTATCTTCTTCTTTTCTTCTTTTCTTCTTTCCTTCGGGTTTCTTCCTCCATCTTCTTCTTCCTCTGCTTCTGTCTTGGGTCTACTATTCCCACATCTTGACCGGAATGTTCTTCCATCTTCTTCTCCTTCCGCTGTCCTTCTCGTCCGTATCTTCTTCTGGTTCTTCTTCGCCGGAGCCGCCTCTTCCAATTGAAATCCCCGCTGTCTGCCGGACCACGCCCCCCTCTGACGCCACGGGCAAGCTCTTAGGAAAGTCCCTGTGTGGTGCCTGTGCGTCAGAGGGGGGCGTGGTCACATGTCAGAAAGCGGGCAATTCAATTGGAAGCGGCGACTCCGGCAAAGAAGAAGCCGCGCACAAGCTTCCAATTGAATTGCCCGCCCTCTGACATGTGATCACGCCCCCCTCTGACGCACTTGCAGCACACTCCTAAGAGCTTTCCCGTGGCGTCAGAGGGGGGGCGTGGTCCGGCAGACAGCGGGGATTTCAATTGGAAGCAGCGGCTCCGGCGAAGAAGAACAAGAAGAAGATGCGGACGAGAAGGACAGTGGAAGGAGAAGAAGATGGAAGAACATTCCGGGCAAGATGCGGGAATAGAAGACCCAAGACAGAAGCAGAGGAAGAAGAAGGTGGAGGAAGAAACCCGAAGGAAAGAAGAAAAGAAGAAGAAAGAAGATAATAAAGGACTTGTCAAAAACCGGCTCTTGTCGTTTTTAACCCTTGACACTTTTTTTTTTTGGTGAAATGGTAGAAGTACAGTGTACCCATTACCATTTCACACAGGGGGGGGGGCGGGATCTGGGGGGCCCCTTTGTTAAAGGGGTCTTCCAGATTTCGATAAGCCTCCTGCCCGCAGACCCCCACAACCACCGGGCAAGGGTTGTGGGGAAGAGACCCTTGTCCTCATCAACATGGGGACAAGGTGTTTTGGGGGGTACCCCAAAACACCCTCCCAATGTTGAGGGCATGTGGCCTGGTGCGGTTCAGGAGAGGGGGGGGCCGCGCTCTGTCCCCCCTCTTTTCTGCGGCCGGCCAGGTCAACGTGCTCGGATAAGGGGTCTGGTGTGGATTTTAGGGGGGACTCCACACCAATTTTTTTTCAATTTGGGGTGGAGTTCCCCTTAAATTCCACACCAGACCTGAAGGGTCTGGTTATGGATATTTGGGGGGAACCCCACGTCATTTTTTTAGAAAATTGACAGCGGGGTTCCCCTTAATATCCATACCAGACCTAAAGGGTCTGGTTATTGAATTTGGGGGGACCCCCACGCTTTTTTTTTTGGTGTTTTTTATGAATGAATTCTCCTGCAATTGCCAGGAGCTGAGAATTCATTATTGCCGCGAGTCAGTTTTAAACGGCTTTTTTCCTTCAGAATGTCACTTTTCACATGCTGACATTACACCCAGGACCGCCATCAGGGGGTACAGGCAGTACACCTGTAAGGGGCCCGGGGGTCCGGAGGTGCCCAGATGCCTGGAGGCCCCCCAGCGCCCCAGATGGTAACCCCCCTCTTTTTTTTTATATATATATTTTTTCGTTTATTTTTTATTATTTTGTTATTAAAGGGCCAATGTTTTTTTTTAGGGGTCTTGAGGTCCCCAGTGGCCTGGAGATCCCCAGGGCTCCAGATGAAAACCCCCCTTTTTTTTAAAAAAAATACAAAAAATTATATATTTTTATATTTTTTTTTGTTATTTTTTTAACATATATATATATATATATAATATTATTATGAAAGGGCCCAGAGTGCCCCAGATGACAACCTTTTTGCTTATAAAAATGTTATAAACATTTTATATTTTCCCCAGGTTGTTTTTTTTTCTTTAATTTATTTTTTAAAGTGTATTTTGTGCGTGAAGTCGAGAGAGAGGAGCTGGACTGCAGGAGTTGGGAGTAGGCAGACCCTCCCCCCTGAGGCAATCGCCATCCTTCTCCGTGCCCCCGGTGGCAATGGCGGGTGTGAGGGGGGGCCTCCCACTCACCCCACCCTACCTGCTCCACTTGGGAGCCTGATGGGACAGAGGGACTCCCCCTATGAGGGAGTCTAGCCCACTCAGCCAGCCCTGTAGGTCCTTCGCCATTCTTTATTTTAGGAGACCTCATGGCCAAAGTGCGTGCGTGTTAAACCAATTTCGTGTGCGTGCAAGTGTGGTGTTTTTTTTGGGGGGGGGTGGGCATACTAAGCAAAGGCGTACCTTGCATAGCACACCCACCGGGAGCCGGGCTGAGACCACCAAACTCAATTCACATGTAGCCGAGACCGGGATCCAAACCCTTGGCTGCAGAGGTGAACAGCTTGTCAGCGCAGTGCCAATCACGTTGAGCCACCACAGCTCCCACCCCATGTGCGATCATGTTTGTTCAGCACAGTGGTGTAGTGTGTAGCATGTTCACCTAGCAGCAAAAGGGTTGCTGGTTCGAATCCCGCCCATGACACTATCTGCCTGGAGTTTGCATGTTCTCCCTGTGCCTGTGTGGGTTTCCTCCCACAATCTAAAAACATGCTGTAAATTGGATCCTGTCTAAATAAGCCCTAATATGCAGTAGGATATTTAGGTTTTGTGCTGCCCTAGGCCTGACCAAATTTCGGCACCCCCTAATAGAAAAATGACCCACCCTTTCTGTCAAGGCCACACCCTGTTTCTTTATGACCCACCCAGGAATTTTCAAGGGACACACACAAGTTCTGTGGGGGGGGGCACAGGAGTCCCTTAATTTGCCTAGTTTTTCGATCACTTCCTGTTTGGCTATGGGGCAGGAAGTGAAGGCCAATCTCCCCAAACGGACAGGGATAATACAAAATAAACTGACAGAGCTTCTAACCCCCCCCCCAACTCTATCCAAAATGAAAGAAAACAAAAAAATAAAAGTGATGATAGTTCCAGTTTAACCCCAAATTTCAGATCATTTTATTGAGAGGCTTAAGAAAATATAACCATGCCAATAGGCCAGGATCCAGCATTGCTAATATGTATGAATGTGTGTTAGGGACCCCCACAAACACCACCCAATGTTAAATCAACAATTTTCTTGTTTGTTTTGGGGATGCATGCACCCCTGATAGGGTAAAGACACCTCACAAATGTTGCCACTTTCTACTTAATTCATTCACTTCCTGCCACATAGCCAAACAGGAAGTGAGGGAAAACCCTGAGTAATGTCTTGTTGGGGACACACAGATCAATCTAAATAGTTTCCCATTTTGGAAATTGCATTTTGCTGTGTACACCCCAAATTAGTATGGATCTTGGACTTTGGGGTCCATTTACTAAAGGCAAATCCACTTTGCACTACAAGTGGACAAGCAAGGAATAAAAATTAAAACTTGGCGGGATTGGAAGTTAAAACCATCAGTGCTTCCCTTCTGATTTTCATTGCCTATGCTTCTACTGCTGAGCGGCTTTGCCTTTACTAAACCCCAAAGTAACTAATCATTTGGGGTGTACACAGCAGTGCAATATGCTTAATGGGGACACTAGTTAGATTGACCTGTGTCCCGAAGAAAAGACCATTGGTAGGGTTTTAACCTCACTTCCTGTTCAGCTGTGTGACAGGAAGTGAAGCCAATTTTAAGAAAAGGGACACAAAGCCCAACCTAAAAACACTAGCAGGGGTTCTAACACTCAATTGGCTTCCCTCAAACAACCCACAATTAGAATAGGATTGTCTTGTGCTAGTTTCAAGCACAGCGCTGTAAATCAGCACTTCAAGCCTGTCCACCAATACACCACCCCCCCCCCTCCAAACAGGCCCTGTTTGCAGCTTTTCCTACATCTTGCACATGTGCTTTAAAAAGTCAGTCTGGACATCAATTCTAGGAAACAATACTTACCGCTTTGTCCTTCCTTTTCTGGTGACTAAACATTTCATGCATACACACCAGGAAAGAGCTTAGAGACAAATCACACTTGATGGTTTAGGCCCAAACTATTTCAGCTGCAGCTGTTGAAATCCATAGCATGAAAAAAATATCACAAAACAAACTTCAAAATTTGAAAGTAATTTTATTGGTCCACAAAACAAGGAAAGCAAAACAAAAAATATTAAAAATAAACACACAAAAATAAATAAAAAAAACAAACAAAAAATAGACCAAAGTTTATTTCACACAGTCATTGGAAAATAAATCATGCTTTTGAAATAACACGATAGACCCACAGGATTAAAACATTAGTCATTAACATCTTGAGAAACATTTTGCAAAATTATGCAGCAGACAAAACATCAAAAAAACAAAACTTGCTCCAAAACATCTCTGTTTCGCTCCGCCATTCCTTCCAGCCAGCAAATCTGCCCCCTCTGAGGGCAGCTGACACGTGCTCTATCCACGCTTTTTATAACATGTGTGCTAATGAACCAATTGGAAACACATGAAGAAATGTCAGCCTCTTGTTTGTGTGCACTTGTAACTGCTTACACCTGTTAAGGATGTCCTTAAATTACTAAGCCAAAAAACAAGCTTTCTGAATATGCTCAGAAAGATGCATGTCATTTTCAGGCACAAACACCCAGCTTATTTTTCTGTTTCAATAGTTTTTATTAGTTTTTCAAGTAAAGGATTAAAGTTCGAACAGGTAGAGCAGCAAACAATCCTCGCTTGCTCTGCAAGTGTAAAGTCGTATGGAAAGAAAGAAAACCAGCTTATTTTTCTAAGTGTTCGAGCATGCCCAGTTCACTCGAAATGCATTACCAGAATCAAATCTGCAATGGGGGATGAAAGCATTAGAGTTTTTTTTTATTTTTTTGTTCCCCCTGAACTGATGCTTTACAACCTGAAGGGGAGGTCTTATAGAATTTTTACGTAACAAACATAAATAATAATAATTAAAATGCCTCTGTCCCTAGTAGCTCACAGTCAGAAGCGAACACGCAGCTTTTTTTTTTCCGGTTACCAGTTTAGATTTACAGATGAGGTCTAGTACTAAAAGTATTCCTCTCGCTCTTACGCACGCTATGATACCTCACATGTGTGGTTTGAAGGATGTTTCCATATGTGGGCGGACCTTAAATGTGTAAGTCCCGCCCACATATTTAACCCCCGTTCAAACGCCACATGTGAGGTATCATAGCGTACGTTAGAGCGAGAGCAATACTTTTAGCACTAGACCTCCTCTGTAAATCTAAACTGGTAACCTGAAAATAAATAAAGTGTTGCCTATGAGTATTTTCAAGTACTGAAGTTTGGCGCCATTCCATGAGTGTGTGCAATATTAAAGCGTGACATGTTGGGTATCTATTTACTCGGTGTAACATCATCTTTCACATTATGGCCATAAATTGGGCTAACTTTAGTGTTGTCTTAATTTGTAACCACTTGAGCCCCAGACCATATTACTGGTCACTGACGGGGCCAGTTTTTGCATTTCAACACTGCGTCATTTTAACTGACAATTGCGTGGTTGTGCGACGTGGCCCCCAAACAAAATTGGCGTCCTCTTTTTTTCCCCAACAAATTTTTTGTTTGTTTTTTTGGTGGTATTTGATTGTTTTTTCTTATTTTTGCTTGAACCAAAAATATAGCGACAATTTTGTAAATAAAAAGACAACTTTTTTACTGTTTGCTATAATAAATCTCCCCCAAAATATATTCAAAAACTTTTTGCCCTCAGTTTAGGCCGATACGTATTCTTCGACATATTTTTGGTTCCAAAAAATCGCAAAAGGCGTTTGATTGGTTTGGGCAAAAATTATAAGTAGGGGTTGGTCTTTTAGGAATATATTTTTGTTTTACTAGTAATGGTGGCGATCATTGATTTTTCTGGCTACTGCGACATTGTGGCGGACACATTTTTGTGAGCTTTGGCATTTTTCTAGCAACCAATGGTATACAAATGCATTGCTTACTATAAAAATGTCACTGGCAGGGAAGGGGTTAACACTAGGGGCGAGGAAGGGGTTAATTATGTTACCTGGGTGTGTTCTAACTGTAAAGGGGGTGGGACTGTCTAGGGGAAATGACAGATCGCTGTTCATACATTGTAGGGACAGACGAGCAGGCATCCCCCCCCTGACAGGACCGGGATAAAGGGGAACTCCACACCAAATTTAAAAAAATATACGGCGTGGGGGTCCCCCTCCAGGTGCACAACAGGCTCTTAGATTTGATCTGGAACATAAGGGGTTAAACCCACGCCAAAAACGGCGTGGGGTTTCCCCTCAGATCCAGACCAAACCCTTCTCCCAGGCACGCAGTCTGGCCGGACAGGAATGGGGGTAGGGACGAGCGGCACTGCCCCCCCACCCCAAAGCACTCTTGTCCCCATGTCGTTAGGGACAAGAGCCTTTTCCCGACAACCCTGGCCGTTGGTTGTTGGGGTATGCGGGCGGGGGGCTTATCAGAATCTGAGAGCCCCCTATAATAAGGGGGCCCCCAGATTATGGCCCCCCCACCCTATGTGAATGAGTATGGGGTACATCATACTGTACATTCTGTACAAATAAACCACACAGAATAAAATAATTTATTAGTCAGCTTTGGGGGTCTTCTGCCGGGACCCCCCACCACCAGCCCATTGGGCCCCGGGCTTCGCCGTTTTCTGCCGGGGGGGGGACGACACTTCTCGTCGCTGTCTTCCGCCGCGGGGCACCACCCACGGGCTTTGTCCGCTTCTGCCTGGCTCCTCCGTGGGGGCCAGGCCTTCTCGTCGCTGTGTCGCCGTCTTCTGCCGCCGCCCCCTTCGACGTTTTTTGCCAGGATGAGGGTCGCACATCCCATCCCGGACTTCTACGTGGCGGGCTTCTCGTCGCTGTGTCGCCGTCTTACGCCGCCGCCCCCTTCACCACAAAGCTCCCATGCTTGTGTGGGAGGGCAGCGGGCTTCGAAGTTTTCGGCCGGGGTGAGGGTCGCACATCCCACCCTGGACTTCTAGACATTTTCGCCGCCACCCCCTTCACCATGAAGCTTCCTGCTTATGGGGGAGGGCGGCGGGCTTCTCGTCGCTGTCTTCCGCCGCGGGGTGACACTCGCGGGCTTCTTCGGCGACCTCCGCTTCTGCCTGGCTCCGCCGCTGGGGCCAGGGCTTCTTCTTCCATTCGATGTTGACACGGCGAGGTCCGGCGCTGAAATGCAGACAGAGCGGTGGGCACAGACTTATATTGGCATAGGGCGTGGGCGTGGTTATGCCACCATGTGACCTTAACACATGTGACATCACATTCCCATCATGCCCTGTGATGTCACATGGGTTAAGGTCACATGGTGGCATAACCACGCCCAATGCCAATATAAGTCCGTGCCCACCGCTCTGTCGGCATTTCAGCGCCGGACCTCGCCGTGTCAACATCTAATGGAAGAAGAAGCCCTGGCCCCAGCGGCGGAGCCAGGCAGAAGCGGAGGTCGCCGAAGAAGCCTGCGAGTGTCACCCCACGGCGGAAGACAGCGACGAGAAGCCCGCCGCCCTCCCCCATAAGCAGGAAGCTTCATGGTGAAGGGGGTGGCGGCGAAAACGACTAGAAGTCCGGGGTGGGATGTGCGACCCTCACCCCGGCCGAAAACTTCGAAGCCCGCTGCCCTCCCACACAAGCACGGAGCTTCATGGTGAAGGGGGCGGCGGCGGAAGACAGTGACACAGCGACGAGAAGCCCTGGCCCCCGCGGAAGAGCCAGGCAGAAGAGGCTATCGAGAGCCCCCCCCCCCCGGCAGAAAACTACGAAGCCCGCGGCCCTCCCCCATAGGCAGGAAGCTTCATGGTGAAGGGGGCCACGGTGGAAGACGGCTAGAAAACCGGGGTGGGATGTGCGACCCTCACCCCGGCGAAAACTTCGAAGACCGCTGCCCTCCCCCACAAGCACGGAGCTTTGTGGTGAAGGGGGCGGCGGCGGAAGACTTTGACGGCGAAGACCGGGGTGGGTTGGCAGAAGACTCCCGAAGCTGGCTAATAAATTATTTTATTCTTGTGTGGTTTATTTGTGTTTACACTTTTTCCACCAGGTGAATGGGTAGGGGTACCATGTACCCCATACTCATTCACATAGGGTGGGGGGCCGGAATCTGGGGGTCGCCTTATTAAAGGGGCTCCCAGATTCTGATTGGCTCCCGCCCGCATACCCTGACAACCAATGGCCAGGGTTGTCGGGAAGAGGCTCTTGTCCCTATCGACATGGGGACAAGAGTGCTTTGGGGTGGGGGGGCAGTGCCCCCCTCCCCCAAAGCGCACACTCCCCCATGTCGAGGGCATGTGCTCAGGAAGGGGGGGGTGCTCGCTCGTCCCCACCCCCATTCCTGTCCGGCCAGACTGCGTGCCTGGGATAAGGCTTGGTACGGATCTGGAGGGAACCCCACGCCGTTTCTGGCATGGGTTAACCCCTCACGTTCCAGACCAAAGCCGGAGAGCCTAGTATACCCCTGGGGGGGAACCCGCGCCGGTTTCAAATTTGAAATTTGGCGCAGAGTTCCCCTTCAGTGTCTGCGCAGCCCGAGCACAGCTCGGAGATTGCCGTGCGCCGTTTCACGCAGTGCAAATACTGCTACGCCGCTTGGTATTTACCAAGAATTTCTCGGCGTACTGACGCGGTGCACGGCATTTCCTGAAATCTCCCTCTGCGCATGCCCAGTATGCAAATGAACCTTCTGAGGTTCTGGCGTACTTTGCAAGCGCACGGGGATCGTTTCTCAAAAGTCACTTTCAATTCGGCCCGCCACACACGTTCAAACACATGTCACTACACTTCCCCTGCATCACCCCCTCCCTCCCCTCATAAACTCCTGCCCAAATCCCCGATATTTACATTACTAAATGCCGTACGCCAGCTCTGTACTGGCGTGCTGTGCGCCCTCTCTTGGGCGCATTAGGCAGTTTAGTAAATGAAGAAATACACTGCACTGGCAGTGTATCTCTTTTGTAAATGTCAAAAACGGTTTTACTCCTGCTTGTGCACCATGAGTCATGGCGCACAGGCTTGGTAAATCAGCCCCTCTGTGTCCTCTTACACGCCCTGGGACTAAAACGTTTTATACCTACGCTGGGATCCCCATTGAGATATTTGTATATTGCTATCAAATCTCCTCTCAAGGGTCTCTTTTCTAGGGAGAATACATTTAGCGCTTATAGTCGTTCCTTATAACTGAGTTGCTCCAGACCCCATATTAATTTAGTTGTCCTTCTCTGGACTATCTTCAGCTCCCTTCTGAGGGTTGGTGACCAGAAATAGATGGAATACTCAAGACCAGAGTTTTATAAAGTGGCAGAATAATCACTTTATCTTTGGAGTAATTTCCCTTTTAATGGATGTAATCTTCTAGTGGCTTTGGTAGCCACAGCTTGACACTGCATGCTATTGCTCAGTCTGTTTTCTACAAGGACACCTAGATCCTTCTCCAACCTGAAAGCCCCTAGGAGTTTTCACCCCTAATGAGTAACTTGCTTTTACCCCCCCCCCCAAGTGCATTACCTTACATGTATCAACTTCATTTGCCATGCAATAGCCCACTCCGTTAATTTATTCAGGTCCTCTTGTAAATTTACTATGTCCTGCTGTGTTGTTATTGCCCTGCATATTTTTGTGTTATCAGCAAACACTGAGAGCGAGCTATTTATCCCATCCTCTATATCATTATAAATAAATGTAAATGGTTATATACCTACTTTTTAAAAAACAAATCTACAGGTAAGCCTATAATAAGGCTTACCTGTAGGTATAATGAATGTTTTCTAAACCTGTACGGTTTAGGAGACATTCACTTTGCATTTAGCCACTGACATCAGCGGCGCATGCACTGTGAATGTCCGGCAGACGTTGCCACTCACAGCGCTGGAGCCGCGAAACCCGGAAGACACGCCGAGGGCAAAATGTCAGCTCCCTCGGTGTGGACCGGGATGAGATACCAACGCCCTGTTCTAAGGTAAGTATTTCATAATGAGCTAGTATAGGGCCGCATACACACAAACGGATATGTCCGCTGAAACTGGTCCGCCGACCAGTTTCAGCGGACATATCCGTTCGTGTGTACGACCTAGCGGACAGGTTTTTCCAGCGGACAAATTTCAAAGCATGACAGCGGACATAAATCTCCCGCATGCATCGAATGGATTCGACGCATGCGTGGAAGTATTTTACTTCCTGGAGTGGTGACGTGGCGGCGTCAACGTCACCGCCACGTCACCGCGTCCTCAGTCCGAGGGGATTTTGGTCCGATGGTGTGTACACGCCATCGGACCAAAATCCGAGGAGACATGTCCGCTGGAAACGGTCCGTCGGACATGTTTCAGCGGACATGTCTCCCCGTGTGTACGCGGCCTAGTAGTTTTAACCACTTTAAACTAAATTGGTCCAGGACAGAGCCTTGGGGCACCCCACTAACCACTCTAGACCATTCTGAGTATACATTATTTATCACAAACCTTTGAATATGCCCCCATAGTCCGTTTTCTATCCAAGAACAAATCTTATGGTCCATGCCTACAGACCTCAGCTTGTAGATTAAGCATATGTGTATGACTGTATCAAATGCTTTTGCAAAATCCAGATACACCACATCCACCGGCCTACCATTGTCCAGGTGGTAGTTCACTACCTTGTAGAATGTTAATAGGTTGGTTTGGTAAGAGTGACTATTCGTAAACCCATGCTGATTTCTGCTAATCATATAAGCAAATTCTTGGATATGGTCCCTTATCCCCCCTTAACCAAAGTTAAAATTACAGACCTATATTTCCCAGGAATAGATCTCTGCCTTTTTTTGAATATTGATACCATGTTGGGCTTTCTGCCAATCAGCTGGTACCAATCCTGTCAGCGCACTGTCCATGAAGATTAGAATTAGCGGTCTGGCTATAAACTGACTGAGTTCTTTAGGGACACTTGCGTGTAAGCCATCTGGTCCTGGTGATTTAGTTATGTTTAATTTCTCTAATCCTTTCTTAATTTCCACCCCTGTTAGCCACAAGGGTAGATCCTGTGGCGTGTTACCAACAATAATGTTGTGGTTGGTATACCCCTCCTTTTCCTGTATGAAAAAAGCATTTAGCACAGCTGCCTTCTCCTCGTCATCTGATATTTAATTAAAACCAGAGGAACAATCTCTAAAAATACAAACAATTTTTGTTTATTTTTAATCAGCACCCTGATCAATCATCATCCTGAAACCCCAGCTTTACAAGCTCTTGACAAGAGGACAATAAACCAGAGACGGCAATGGAAAACTTGGATCTTGAGAAGGGACTCACCATTGATGAAATGACAGCCCTATGCATCGGAAATTTTGGTAAGATATGGTCTTCTCTATTTATTACTTCACAAATTGGTGAAAGACAACCAAAAGCATTATGTATGAATGTTGTTATAAATTAAAAAAAAAAAAAAATCATATGCAACACTGGGCAATGTTACTGTTATTCAGAACTGTATTTGCCCACAAGATGGCAGTGTTCCACAATTTAGTTATCACACAACCCATACAGAAATGCTGGGGGTCACTGAGACTTGTATGATGTGTGCAGGATTCTTTCATCCAGATTAGCTAAAGATGAACGAACTACACTACTCAAGAGGACTGGCAAAGGGGTCGGAACATTTAAAAAGGGAAAAGTCAGAAACATGGTGGGAGAGACAGAGAGAGACAATATTCACGCAGGCCCAGGCCGGATTGGCCTAAGCTCGAAAGTTACAAAACATAACAGAGTGTCAGGAAAGGTTCCATCCGCTGGTGCTATTTATATTCTTTCTTGCAGTGCTGCGTCCCACCAGCAGGGGTCTCCTGGCAGTTCGGAGCTGTCAGGGGAACTTCCCCCTGCTGGTATATCACCTTTGGGACGCAGTACTGACCTCCACCAGCGGATGGACCCTGGCAGTGTGGAGCACCTGACCCTTGCTACGTTCAGGTGTGACCTGAACACAATCAACACGCCCTATTTATACCCGGCAGGTTCAAACAGAACTTGCCCTGGTATCTGTCTATTAACCCGACCCTGAACCTGTTGTCTCCCTTCTGGACTTCTGATCCATCCTGACCTGATCCCTCTCCTGGACTTTTCCTTCCTGTTCATTCCCTGTCCACAGCTACTTCCGGATCCCCCGTGTATGACCTCGGCCTGGCCTGTTTATGATTCCGGTATTTCCCTTTGCTGTACATATCGTCTTTAGTGTTGTTTTTGTCACTGTGGGTCTTTGTTTGTTGCACTGAGCTTGTTGAAGGTGGTGGGGTGTTACCCCCTCTTCTTAAATAAATCACCCTTTTTACCTATATCTGTTTGGATTCCTCTTCACACAGTACTGGTCTATTTCTAATCACTGACAGTATACCAGGGCCCTCCTAGACCAGACGTGCTTGCATTCTGGAACCACCCTGTTGTTGTGCGTTTTTCTGAAGCATGGATTTCAATGAAATCTGTTACTTTTCCCTACTGGCTGAGGAGGATGGGGAGTATTGTCGCCGGGTTTTTGAGGGGTGGACAAGGGATCAGCTGATGGAAACCATCCGATCAGCTCATTCTTTGGTGGATCGGGGTTATATGTCTTTTGACGATATTCACTCACTGATTCAGTTATGTGTTGAATTGGCTCCGTCTGTTATTCCAGATGGTAGTGACGACTTCTCTCCCCCCTTCAGTCCTGACCAAGTTGAATCCCTGGTATGGTTGATGGAGGATGATCCAGCCTCCTTTGATGAACACTATTGCTCTTGTTCCCAGCAGAAGTTATCTGACTGCATTAGTTCAGTGCAGTCTTTGATTAAACAAGGTGTGTGTGAACCAGCCTTTGTTCAACCTGTGCTGCAGGCATGGTCAGATCTCCTGATCCCAGCCAAGCCACTGCATCCCAGCCCTGCCATTAACCATTTACCTTCCCAAGGATCTAGCCGTCCATTGCCAATGACAACCTCAGCTATAGCCCAGTTAATTCCGCTTCCTACCAAGTATTACTACCCAGTTTCTACTTGTACCTCCCCTGCCTTTAATCCACCTGTCCGTTCCAGTCCTACTATTAACCACTTGCCTTCCCAAGGACCTATCTGTCCATCACCAATGGCAACTCCAGCCCAGATAATTCCACATCCTACCAAATATTACTACCCAGTTTCTACTAATTGTACCTACCCTGCCTTTAATCCACCTGTAACTCCTCCACAAAAACCTCCTCCAGTCACCATTCCTGTGTCATATTGTGTCATATTCCAATCCTTCCTCCTACTTATTTCCATCCCCTCCATACATCACTTCTGTTAACAAACCTGCAGTGACTAAGTCCAAAAAGAAACGGAAGTATTTCCCAACTCATACCATCGTGCCAGTCTCCCAGCTTGTTCCTGTGCCAGCTGCTCTACCAGTTCCAGTGCCAGCCGCCCAGCTTGTGACATCCGACCAGCCTGCTCCGGTGCCAGCCGCTCTGCCTGTGCCAGCTGCTCTGCCCGTTTCAGTGCCAGTTGCTCAACCTTTCAACCTTGTGCCAGCCTCCCAGCTTGATCCTGTGCCAGCCTCCCAGCTTGATCCTGTGCCAGCCTGCCACCCTGGTGTTCCTGTGCCAGCCTGCCACCTTGGTGTTCCTGTGCCAGCCTGCCACCTTGGTGTTCCTGTGCCAGCCTGCCAACCTGATGTTCCTGTGCCAGCCTGCCAACCTGATGTTCCTGTGCCAGCCTGCCAACCTGATGTTCCTGTGCCAGCCTGCCAACCTGATGTTCCTGTGCCAGCCTGCCAACCTGATGTTCCTGTGCCAGCCTGCCAACCTGATGTTCCTGTGCCAGCTTGCCAGTCCGATGACTTCCAGCCCGCTGCCCAGCTTGATGACTTCCAGTCTGCTGCCCAGCTTGATGACTTCCAGTCTGCTGCCCAGCTTGATGACTTCCAGTCTGCTGCCCAGCTTGATGACTTCCAGTCTGCTGCCCAGCTTGATGACTTCCAGTCTGCTGCCCAGCTTGATGACTTCCAGTCTGCTGCCCAGCTTGATGACTTCCAGTCTGCCGCCCAGCTTGATGACTTCCAGTCCGCCGCCCAGCTTGATGACTTCCAGTCCGCCGCCCAGCTTGATGACTTCCAGTCCGCCGCCCAGCTTGATGACTTCCAGTCCGCCGCCCAGCTTGATGACTTCCAGTCCGCTCGATGACCCGGAGCCTGCTGCCCAGCTCGATGACCCGGAGCCTTTGTCCGCTGCCCAGCTCGATGACCCGGAGCCTTTGTCCGCTGCCCAGCTCGATGACCCGGAGCCTTTGTCCGCTGCCCAGCTCGACGACCCGGAGCCTGCTGCCCAGCTCGACGACCCGGAGCCTTCGTCTGCTGCCCAGCTCGATGACTCGGATGTACCCACCTCTCGGTTCAAGCCTCCCATTGCCCAGTTAGTCACCCTGGACTTTTCCCGGCAACGGATAGTTAGAGCGTCCGGAGGCCGCTCCTTTGAGGGGGGGTACTGTCAGGAAAGGTTCCCTCCGCTGGTGCTATTTATATTCTTTCTTGCAGTGCTGCGTCCCACCAGCAGGGGTCTCCTGGCAGTTCGGAGCTGTCAGGGGAACTTCCCCCTGCTGGTATATCACCTTTGGGACGCAGTACTGACCTCCACCAGCGGATGGACCCTGGCAGTGTGGAGCACCTGGCCCTTGCTACGTTCAGGTGTGACCTGAACACAATCAACACGCCCTATTTATACCCGGCAGGTTCAAACAGAACTTGCCCTGGTATCTGTCTATTAACCCGACCCTGAGCCTGTTATCTGGACCCTGAACCTGTTGTCTCCCTTCTGGACTTCTGATCTGATCCATCCTGACCCATCCTGACCTGATCCCTCTCCTGGACTTTTCCTTCCTGTTCATTCCCCGTCCACAGCTACTTCCGGATCCCCCGTGTATGACCTCGGCCTGGCCTGTTTATGATTCCGGTATTTCCCTTTGCTGTACATATCGTCTTTAGTGTTGTTTTTGTCACTGTGGATCTTTGTTTGTTGCACTGAGCTTGTTGAAGGTGGTGGGGTGTTACCCCCTCTTCTTAAATAAATCACCCTTTTTACCTATATCTGTTTGGATTCCTCTTTGCAATCACACAGTACTGGTCTATTTCTAATCACTGACACAGAGTCATTGTCATCTACACAGCCATTTAAACATATACAGATTAATCCAAAACACGTTCCAAATCTTGTTACAATCACATAGAAACGAAGCATACTGGCTCCAAATATACATACCGCGTCTCTCACACAAAACAAAAAAAAGAAGAAGAGGGAGCTAAACCGGCATGGCCTCCATCATAGTTTATCACTGACTAAGAAGTACATAGTTAATATTGATGCTAACATTGATACCATTCATTAACGCCTTAAAGTAAAGTGCGGTTCAGTATCAGTTCTACAGGAGCAAGTCCCGGGACATCTAGACACTGAAACCACAGTTTCTCAAATTTGCCTGTGCAACCTCTGTGCTAGAAAAATGTATTTTTCTGGAATAGAGCTCTACCGATAGCTTGTTTGGGAATATCATCAATAGAGAGGTCATCTAGGATCCCTAAAAGGCATGGTTTATGGTCAGTTAGAATGGTTACCTGGAACCCTCTGTTTATTGTATTGAGCACTCCAGACCAGTAGAGGTGTAGCTTTGGGCATCGCCAGAGAAGATGTATTAGATCCCCATGTTCTCTAGAGCACAACGGATCTTCCCATAATCCCATTTTAAATCGCCTGACTGGTGTTAAATACAAAAAGATACTTGGGGGGCACACCCTAAAAATGCTATACATCGAAGATGGTGCTGCTATAAGACCAAATACAGTACAAAACAGATTATAGCGCACACATGCAAAAATTACATTTATCCTGCAAGGCTAGTTAAAAACATCTGAACATATTCAAAAATACGGGGGTTTGGTCACACTATATGGTCATATAGTGCTAAGCCCACTTACTGCGACAATGTACCCCGAATTAGTGGGTCCTACCCTAGTAATAGAATGAAAGAACCTGGGTCTCAAACATGGGAGATAAACTCCTCTTTGTGGGAGGTGTTAAATGCACCCTTAGTGTGATATAGAGCTGAGTCAAGCCCCATTGTTCCTCAGCAATTTCCCATCTGTAAGCTGCCCTGGACGGAAATCCCTTAAAAAAAATTGTCAACAACATATAATAGCACCTAGAGATGAATCCTTTAAAAAAGGGAGACGTCCACCAGGTATTTAAAAATTGGGGAAGGGGATAACTCCCCCATATCCACGCCTGCCTGGGCCCTAACCACGTGTTGCAATTGCAGATAGTGGAACCACATGGACTGTGGAAAGTCAAATTTAGCCTGTAAATCTGAAAAAAGGCATAGCTTTCCATTTACCAAAATATGGATCAGGCATGTGACCCCATGCAACTTCCATCTGCGCCAACTTGATAGCGATTGGAACTCACCATAGTGTCCATTTCTCTATATAGGGCTATATCTAGTAAAACCGTTTGTCTTGCAGCTGGTGTGCCTTATTCCAGACCTTCTGCATAAGGACAAACATGGGGAACAGTTTATTCGATTTAGTGAATATCAGCCCATCTAGGCCTTTGGCCACGTTGCCCACCCCTGTCACATAATGCATAAGGGCCATTGTAGAGTCAACTGTGTCTTCCCCGGCCGTTAGTATAGCCCAGACAATATGCTGCATTTGAGCTGCTAGATAATAAAGCCACATATTAGGCATCGCTAGCCCACCCTCATCTTTAGGTTTCTGTAACTGCTCTAGCTGGATTCTTGTAGGCCTAGCCTGCCAGAGGAAAGTGCGAAAAATAGAATTAATTATACAAAACTGTTAGAGAGGGACTACCATTGGGCAATTGTGTAATATGTACAGGAGCTGGGGTATAAAAATCATTTTGACAAGATTGACTTTTCCCACTAATGACAGCCTAAGTTTGACCCATACCTCTGCCTTATCTTGTATATGTCCCAGTAATGGTGATAAATTTAGGGATAGATAGTCTAAAGGCCTGGGCAATACGTATATCTCTAAGTATTTAAGCAAAGAAGATATATGTATATCTTGGAGGGTGGTTGCCTGAACCTCTGGTACAGCGTCCAGAAACAAATATTTGAAGACTGACTTTGTCTAGTTAACCACCAGGCCATAATATTTTCCAAAAGTCTTAACTACAGACACAGAATCCCCAGTGTATCATGGCAGCCTATGGCAATAGCAAACAGGAGAGGGAACAGCGGGCATCGCTGTATGGTACCCCTATACAAAGAAAAGGATTCTGACAACCGACCCACCTCTCTGATGGCTGCTTGAGGGCAGCTATACAGCAACTGTACCCATGTCAGTAACGTGCCCCAAATCCAAATTTTTGCATGGTAACCCAGAGATACTGCCACGCAACTCTATCAAATGATTTGTGGGTATCAAGGCACAGCAGTGCCCTATCTCCCATGTTATCTGCTTTGGCCTGGAGGTTAATGAACAATCTACGTAAATAATGTGCAGTTGATTTTTGCGGCATAAAGCCCAATTGATCAGTGGATGATGGCTTCAATAATAGTACAATATTGGCCTTTGTCATAGAGCATGGGAGACAGCGTTTATCCCTAGCTGCATTAAGTACCTTAGGCAGGGGTGGTAATAAAACTGTCCCATATTGTTTGTAAACCTCAATAGGGAGGCCATCATCTCCAGGTGCTTTAAAGTCAGGAAAGGAGTTCTTGCAATTCCTCTAAAGTTATAGGGCCAGATTCAGGTAGTCCAGAGCATCTTTGCTCTGGAGTAACGCTTCTCATTTGCGTTGCGCTGCAGAAATTTTAGGAGCAAGTGCTGTCATTCACGAAGCACTTGCTCCTAAAGTTGCGGCAGCGCATCGCAAATGAGCCGGCGGAATTCAAATTGGGCGGGTACGGGGCGTGTAGTATGCTAACTACGCGCGATCCCGCCGCCAACGTACTGCGCATGCGTCGAGTGTCAAAACATCCCCGTGCGCATGCTCCAAAATCTGTGAATGAACGTCAATGACGTCACATTCCCATTCATGACCGTTTTACGCAAGCGACTTTTTTTTTTTTCCCGACGCGATGACGACGCCTATACCTAACATAGGATACTTCAACCCCATGTAGGTATATCTATGCGCCGCGTATCCCGTCCGGAAACGTCGTATCGTCATTGCGTCGCGCCGGAATTCGATCGTGAATTGCCGATTTTCGCTCATTAACATATTTTTTGAGCGTAAATCGGCGGGAACGCCCCCGGCGCCATTTTTAAGTTGAAGTAACGATGCAATGGCGAAACTCAGTTACGCTGCTCGCATCGGAACTTCAACCCGGCGTTTCTTGTTTTCTGGTTACAGAAAACAGAAACGCCGGCTCAAAGTCACAGTTAGGCTGGCGGATCACTCGATCCGCCAGCCTAACTGTTCGTGAATCTGGCCCATAGTGTCACTGTGTAGTAGAAAGACTAAGCAGCTCAACTTCCTGTAAGAAGACCTGAACAGACTCGATAGAGCAGCGGTCATCAACCATTCCTGCAGGGCCCACTAACAGGCCAGGTTTTATGTATTACCTTGGGGAGATGCAGACTAGAATACTGCAATCACTGAGCAGCAAATGATATCACCTGTGATGTATTTCAGTTATCCTGCAAACCTGGCCTGTTAGTGGGCCCTGCAGGACAAGGTTGATGACCACTGCGATAGAGTATTCCTGTTTAGACTGATACAAGTCTGAGTAACAGGTTACTAATTTCTTTATAATACTGTCAGGTGAGTTCACCACCTGCCCCGTCCGATCTCAAAGAGCTCCTACAGAGAGAGAGAGAGGACTGCTGAGACATTTCTAAAGGAAAAAAAGTCATTTAAAATTGCTCATGGCTATAATGAATTTCAGGTCCCGGCAATACAGATAAAATTAATTTAAAAAAACGGCATGGGTTCCCCGCAGTCCATGACCAGGCCCTTCATAGTTACATAGTTAGTCAGGTTGAAAAAAGACACAAGTCCATCCAGTTCAACCATAAAAAAAAATAAAAATAAAACAAAGTAAAACACAGTACATCCTCCCATACACCCAACTCCATACCCACAGTTGATCCAGAGGAAGGCAAAAAACCCCAGCAGAGCGATGATCCAATTTGCTACCGGAGGGGAAAAAATTCCTTCCTGATCCCCCGAAAGGCAATCGGATTTACCCCGGATCAACTTTACCTACAAAACTTAGTACTCAGTTATATTATGTGCATTTAGGAAAGAATCCAGGCCTCTCTTAAAGCAATCTACTGAGCTGGCCAGAACCACCTCTGGAGGGAGTCTGTTCCACATTTTCACAGCTCTTACTGTGAAGAAACCTTTCCGTATTTGGAGGTGAAATCTCTTTTCCTCCAGACGTAAAGAGTGCCCCCTTGTCCTCAGTGTTGACCTTAAAGTGAATAACTCAACACCAAGTTCACTATATGGACCTCTTATGTATTTGTACATGTTGATCATATCCCCCCTTATTCTCCTCTTCTCAAGAGTGAATAAATTCAGTTCCTCTAATCTTTCCTCATAGCTGAGCTCCTCCATGCCTCTTATCAGTTTGGTTGCCCTTCTCTGCACTTTCTCCAGTTCTCCGATATCCTTTTTGAGAACTGGTGCCCAAAACTGGACTGCATATTCCAGATGAGGTCTTACTAATGATTTGTACAGGGGCAAAATGATATCTCTATCTCTGGAGTCCATACCTCTCTTAATACAAGAAAGGACTTTGCTCGCTTTGGAAACCGCAGCTTGGCATTGCATGCCATTATTGAGCTTATGATCAACTAAAACCCCCAGATCCTTCTCCACTACAGATCCCCCCAGTTGTACTCCCCCTAGCATGTATGATGCATGAATATTCTTAGCCCCCAAGTGCATAACTTTACATTTATCAACATTAAACCTCATCTGCCACTTAGTCGCCCAATTAGACAGAGCATTGAGGTCGGCTTGTAAATTGGAGACATCCTGCAAGGACATTATTCCACTGCATAGCTTGGTGTCATCTGCAAAAACAGAAATGTTACTTTTGATCTCAGACCCAATATCATTTATAAATATATTGAAAAGTAAGGGACCCAACACTGAACCTTGGGGTACACCGCTGATAACCTTGGACCATTCAGAGTAAGAATCATTAACCACAACTCTCTGAATTCTGTCTTTCAGCCAGTTTTCTATCCATTTACAAACTGATATATCTAATCCTGTAGACCTTACCTTACACATGAGCCGTGTGTGGGGAACTGTATCGAACGCTTTTGCAAAATCCAAGTATACCACGTCCACTGCCACGCCTCTGTCCAGGGTTTTACTTACCTCTTCATAAAAGGAAATCAGGTTTGTCTGACAACTTCTGTCCTTCATGAATCCATGCTGTCTGCTGCTTAAATAGTTTGTTTCCAGCAAGAACTCATCCACGTGGTCTTTTATTAAACGTTCCAGTATCTTTCCAACTATAGAAGTTAAACTAACAGGTCTATAGTTACTAGGTAAAGACTTTGGGGCAGATTCACAAAGACGTAATATTCCGCTGCGTAATCGAAATACGGTACGCTGCCGTATTTCACCAGACTCTACACCGAATTCAGGTAGTTTTTTTGCGCGTACGCTATTGTGTCGTATTTTTTTTCCGCCGCGCAATCGAAATACGTGATTAGGGGGCGTGAAGCATTTAAATTAAGCGCGTCCCCGCGACGATCGAACTGCGCATGCTCTGTTCAGGAATTTCCCGCCGTGCATTGCGCGAAATCACGTCGTGACGTCATTCGTTGTTTGAGTAGCGGCGTTTACGAACATTCCTATTCCCGGACGACTTACGTTAAAAATAATAAAAGACATCGGAAAACGTTGAAATTCGACGCGGGAACGACGGCCATACTTAACATGGGCTGTCTAATATTAGACCAGCAAAAAGCAGGTATAGTGAAACGGAAAAAAAAGATGACTAAAGGTGCCGTAAGAGATTGCGTTGAAAGTGCGAAATTTTGTGGATTGCAGGCAAAAGCTCATTAGCATACCCTGACGGCGAAAAACAACAGGAAGTCCGCCCAGTGGCCGCAATTTTCTGGCAGCGTAGATCTGAAGGCGTACTAACACGTAATACAGTCGAAATGAAGCCCGCAGGTGTCTTTTCATGGTTTGAGGATTTCGACTAGCGTAAAAACGCCCGTAAGTCGAAATTACTCCAGTCTAACAACATTTACACAGGCGTAATCGCTTTGTGAATCTAGGCCTTTGTTCCCTTTTTAAATATGGGCACCACATTGGCTTTATGCCAATCCAGTGGTACTATTCCTGTCATTAATGAGTCCCTAAATATTAGATACAGTGGCTTTGAAATTTCAGAGCTCAATTCTTTTAGGATCCGTGGGTGGATGCCATCTGGTCCAGGTGCTTTATCCACCTTTATTCTGTCTAAATATTTCTGGACCATATCACTTTTGAGCCATTGTGGATTTGGGGCTGTGTCACTCCCACCCCCTATATCGACATGAGCTCCCCCATTCTCCATTGTATACACAGAGCTGAAGAAAGCATTTAATAAATTTGCCTTCTCTATGTCCTCAGTCACCCACTCTAGATTATTTTGTAAAGGGCCTACATGCTCAGACTTGACCTTTTTACTATTAATATATTTAAAGAATTTTTTGGGGTTTGTCCTACTATCTTTTGCAATCTGTCGTTCATTTTGAATTTTTGCATCCTTGATTTCCTTTTTACATATTCTATTATATTCTTTGTAACATTTAAACGACACTAGTGTTCCTTCATTTTTATATTTTTTAAAAGCTATTTTCTTATTGTTTATAGCTTTTTTAACTTTAACCGTGAGCCACATAGGTTTTATCTGTAGCCTTTTAAACTTATTGCCCATGGGAATATACTTTGCAGTGAGGTTCCAAAGAGTCTTTTTGAAGAATTCCCATTTCTGTTCTGTGTTCATCGGTGCCAATATTCCCTCCCAGTCCAAGCCCTGGAGAGCAGTCCTCATGCTTTGAAAATTTGCTCTCTTGAAATTAAGTGTTTTTATCTTTCCTGTATGTATTTCTTGCTTATAGTTTACATTAAACGAAATCATGTTATGATCACTGCTACCCAGGTGTTCCTTTATCTGAACATTAGTAATGAGCTCTGCATGGTTTGAGATTACCAGGTCCAACAGAGTATCATTCCTAGTTGGGGCCTCAATAAACTGGACCATAAAATTGTCCTGCAATAGGTTTTTAAATTTTTGTCCTTTAACTGTCCCAGAAATTCCATTATTCCAGTCAATTTCTGGGTAGTTAAAATCCCCCATTATTATCACCGTCCCTGCCCTTGCAGCCCTTTCCATCTGTGCAAGGAGCTGAGTCTCCACCTCCTCATTAACATTGGGTGGTCTATAACAAACTCCAATGATTAGCTTTGAACTACGCACATCTGTATGCAGTTCCACCCATAATGCTTCAACTTCATCACACTCTCCATCAACCAGGTCCTCTTTCACGCTTGCTTTGAGGTCACTTCTCACATAGAGACAGACCCCTCCACCTTTCCTTTTTACCCTGTCTTTCCGAAAGAGAGCATAGCCAGGAATATTAATAGCCCAGTCATGTGAGGATTGAAGCCAAGTTTCAGCAATACCGATTACATCATAGCTCTCCTCATGCACCAGAGCTTCCAACTCACCTGTTTTGCTTGGAAGGCTTCTGGCATTGGTGAACAAACACTTAAATGTATTGTTACATTTTTCGCTGGTGTTTTTCATATGATTCATATAATTTTTAGTAGTGCAAATGGCACTATAATTTCCAATGGCTGTTTGCAACATGGGAACTTTCTTGTCACCTGCCATAACCCCACCTCCATCTATCCCCATTCCACTCTCCATTAATGTCTGACCCCTAACTGACCTGTGTGCCCGATGTAATTCACGTTCACCCTCCCCCCTCAAGTCTAGTTTAAAATACTCCTCCAGCATTCCCCTAAACCTCTCCCCCAGCACAGCAGACCCCCTTCCATTCAAGTGCAAACCATCTTTAGCATATAGGTTGCACCCCAATGAAAAGTCATCCCAGTGCTCTAGAAACCCAAATCCCTCCTTCCTACACCAGGTCTTTAGCCATGCATTCAGCTCTCTAATCTCCCCCTGCCTTTCCTGTGTTGCGCATGGCACAGGCAATATTTCAGAGAATATCACCTTGGAGGTCCTTCCCTTCATCTTGCAGCCTAGTTCTTTAAATTGATTCTTAAGGAGCCTCCACCTTCCATGTATACTGTCATTGGTTCCAACATGGACCAAGACAGCTGGGTCATGCCCAGCCCCTCCCAGTAATTTATCCACCCGGTCCACCACATGCCGAACCCTGGCACCAGGGAGACAGCAAACCATTCGGTTGAGGCGATCCTGGCGACAAATTATTCTATCAGTCCTTCTGATTATAGAATCCCCTATTACCACCAACTGTCTAGGCCTACCTGCACTCCCCTCACCACTTCTACTAGATGGGTTGCTCTCCCGGCTGTTAGGGGTAGCAGTAACATCTAGGGCTGCCACCTCTGTGTTAGCCACCTCCACATCTTCACCCAACTTGGCAAATTTGTTTTGATGCACAAACACAGGATTGGCCTTCCTTGTCTGCAAGCCCCTTCCACTCCCTCTAACTACATTAACCCATCTTCCTATCTGATAATCCTGACTTGCCCCTCCACCCTCCACATTAACCCTACTGACCACCTGCTCAGCGAGCAGAGGACCCCTTTCAAGGTTGTCCTTTCCGCCCAGTGTTGCAACTTGTTCCTCCAGATCTCTAATGCGAGCTTCCAGAAGGGCAACCTGCTCACATCTGTCACAGCGGTATCCATCCTGGAGCTGTTGCACCAATTTTGTATACATGTGACACACTGTGCACTGAGCAAAACCTTCAACCCTGCTAGCACACATTTCCCAGTTACAATATAATTACTTGTAGGAAGTTTAAGATGTTACTTACAGTTTAGAAGACTCCTGTCTTAACTTCTGTTTTCAACTCCTGTTTTTTAACTCTTCCCACTTCTGTTTAGAAAATCACATGTATGCCAGCACTATTAACTGGGAGCCAGCTCCTTATGGGAGTTTTGACTGAGACTTTTATACTCACCTCTTCACCTGTTTAAAATTAAACACTCCCCACTGATTAGCAGAGGAAAAAAAAACCTGATCACAATTAAACACTTTCCTTAGCAGAGAGAAATAAAAACCTGTTTAAAAAGTGTCAGAGAAAAAAAATGACACTTGCAAGCAGAAACAGTTAAAAGCAAACTCCTGTTTTTTAACTCTTCCCACTTGTGTTTAAAAATCACACTTCTGTTTAGAAAATCACATGTATGCCAGCACTATTAACTGGGAGACTTCAGGTCTGGTATGGATATTAAGGGGAACCCTGCATCATTTTTTTTTAAAGAAAATAGCGTAGGGGTCCCCCTCAAAATCCATACCAGACCCTTCAGGTCTGGTATGGATTTTAAAGTGAACCCCGCCCCAAAATGAGAAAAAAATGGCGTATTGGTCCCCCCAAAAATCCATACCAGACCCTTATATGAGCATGCAACCTGGCAGGCCACAGGAAAACGGGGGGGATGAGAAAGCGCCCCCCTCCTGAATCGTACTAGGCCCCGTGCCCTCAACATGGGGAGGATGCTTTGGGGTCTGGACCCCAAAGCATTATGTGATGGGGACAAGGGCCTCATCCCCACCATCCTTGCCCAGGAGTTGTGTGGGTCTGTGGGCAGGGGGCTTATCGGAATCTGGAAGCCCCTTTAACAAGGGAACCCCCCAGATACCGGCCCCCACTATGTGAATTGGTAATGGGTTACATTGTACCCCTACCATTTTACCAAAAAAAGTGTAAAAAAAATGGGAAAAATAAACAAGAGCCAGCTTGTGACAAGTTCTTTATTTAAAATATAAAAAAAGTCCATCGATGTAATTCATTCTCGACCCGACAATACCAAAAAATAGCCGCTACTAATGCCTCAATAGGAGACTCTCGTTGAGTGACGCTACTCTTGGTCTGACAGCTCTTATATAGACCGGAAACCCTGTGGCGTCAGAAGTAGACGGGGTCACCCGCATATGTCATGAGTGGTCACGCCCCCATCTGACACCGCTGGGACACCGCAGGAAACCCCCATGACATCAGAGGGGGGTGGGGTCATCCGCTTACGTCACGGGTGGCCCCGCCCCAATCTGACACCATAGGGAAACCGAAAAAAAAACTGTGGCATCAGAGGAGGCAGGGATACCCACGTACATCACAGGTGGCCCCGCCCTCAGCTATATAAGAGCTGTCAGACCGGAGTAGCGTCACTTGATGGGAGTCTCCTATGGAGGCATCAGTTGCAGGTTTTTTATTTTTTTACAGTTTCGTCGGGTCGAGAATAGATCACATCGCTGGACTTTTTTCTTTTTTTCTTTTTTAATAAAGGACTTGTCCCAAGCTGGCTCTTTTTTCAATTTTTTACACTTTTTTGGGTGAAATGGTAGGGGTACAATGTACTCTGTTACCAATTCACATGGGGGCAGGATCTGGGGGTCCCCTTGTTAAAGGGGGCTTCCGGATTCCGATAAGCCCACCGCCCGCAGACCCCCACACCCACCGGGCAAGGGTTGTGAGGATGAGGCCCTTGTCCCCATCAACATGGGGACATGGTGCTTTGGGATTTAGACCCCAAAGCATCCTCACCATGTTGACGGCATGTGGCCTGGTAAAACTCAGGAGGGGGGGTGCTCGTAAATATAACTTGCAAATAAGCCTTTAAATTTGCAATTTTGTTGGGACCTGACAATTCATTACAGTAGTTTTAAATGACTTTTTTCCCTTTAGAAATGTAATTTTGTTGCAGAGACTGTTCTAAAAACAGGAAAAATGTGCCACTTTACAGGCATACTATAGACACCACCTAGGTATGAAATTAAAAGGAATATTTCACTTTTATTGTTTCACTTTAAACGTTATTAAAATCACTGCTCCTGAAAAACTGATGTTTTTAAAACTTTTTTTTGCATTGATACATGTCCTTTGTGGCAGGACCCAGGTCCCCACACACTTTTTATGACAATACAATGCATATAAAGAGGAAAAAAGCTGCGCTTACGATAGTCTAATTGAGGGTGATAGGACGAGTAAAGGTGTGCGACTGCAGCCCCCCCTAAATATGACTCCCCGAAGGGGGTATATGAAGAAAGTAAAGAGGTAGTGGGGGTGGTGGCGCTGTCACTAATATGTTGTTAACTGAACCAATAACGGACCCAATGGGATGGTGGGTAGGTTCTAGTGGGACAACATTCCCTAAAATAATGTAAATAATGAAAAGTACAATACATGAATAAATAAAAATGTGGCAGTGAATGTCAAAAAAAGGTGAGTTTAGGTGAACAACAATGGTAGTACCTCTATGTGCCACCTGTGGTGTTGGTGTCACCGATATAGAAATGATTTGTAAATAAATATTTTCTTACAGTGGCTGAACCACGCCGTACTGCAGTACAATTAGCAAAAACTAATTTACAAATCTAAATATGTGCATAAAAACACTGTGGTCAAATTTTACAATGAATTAATTCACATTAACCACTTAAGACCCGGACCAATACGCTGGCAAATGACCCAAGGGGTTTTTGCGATTCGGCACTGCGTCGCTTTAACAGACAATTGCGCGATCGTGCGACGTGGCTCCCAAACAAAATTTGCGTCCTTTTTTTCCCCACAAATAGAGCTTTTTGGTGGTATTTGATCACCTCTGCGGTTTTTATTTTTTGCGCTATAAACAAAAATAGAGCGACAATTTAAAAAAAAATGCAATATTTTTTACTTTTTGCTATAATAAATATCCCCCAAAAATATATAAAAAAACATTTTTTTTCCTCAGTTTAGGCCGATACGTATTCTTCTACATATTTTTGGTAAAAAAAATCGCAATAAGCGTTTATCGGTTGGTTTTCGCAAAATTTATAGCGTTTACAAAATAAGGGATAGTTTTATTGCATTTTTATTAATTATTTTTTTTTTTACTACTAATAGCGGCGATCAGCGATTTTTTTCGTGACTGCGACAATATGGCGGACACTTCGGACAATTTTTACACATTTTTGGGACAATTGTCATTTTCACAGCAAAAAATGCATTTAAATTGCATTGTTTACTGTGGAAATGACAGTTGCAGTTTGGGAGTTAACCACAGGTGGCGCTGTGGGGAATGTGTGCCCTAATGTGTGTGTTTACAACTGTAGGGGGGTGTGGCTGTAGGTGTGACGTCATCGATCGCGTCCCCCTATTACAGGGATGACGCGATCGATGCTCCGGCCACAGAGAAGCACGGGGAAGCCGTGTGTACACACGGCTCTCCCCGTTCTTCCGCTCCAGGGACGGATCGCCGCACTGCAGCGGCGATCGGGTCCGCGAATCCCGCGGTCCTGGTCCTGGAGCTTCGGACCCGGTCGCGGGCGCGCGCCCGCGACCCACGGCTGGGTACTAAAACCAACGTATATATACGTTGATGTGCCCAGCCGTGCCATTCTGCCGACGTAAATGTGCAGGAGGCGGTCCTTAAGTGGTTAAATAGTCCATAAATCATAGAGCAGGTAAATATGGGTGGTGTGACAATCAAGGTGCACCTATGTGGATAGGTGATAGGCAGTACATCAAGTGAATATCGCAGTGGGTCCGGTGCTCCCCCTTATGGGTCCCCACTCACCAGAGGCAATCACCCCTGCTGGGGTAGAATGCGTGTCAATAAGTTATTTTCTTGTCCTAATCCACATTTCCAGACGTTTCCATTAGTTACTAATGGAAACGTCTGGAAATGTGGATTAGGACAAGAAAATAACTTATTGAACCCCATACCACTAACCACTTATACCAAGGACACACAACAGGAATCCAGGTGATCCATTAGGAATCCAGGAAAAGGAGTCACGACACGGTGGAACACTTGTTTGATTGACACGCATTCTACCCCAGCAGGGGTGATTGCCTCTGGTGAGTGGGGACCCATAAGGGGGAGCACCGGACCCACTGCGATATTCACTTGATGTACTGCCTATCACCTATCCACATAGGTGCACCTTGATTGTCACACCACCCATATTTACCTGCTCTATGATTTATGGACTATTTAATGTGAATTAATTCATTGTAAAATTTCACCACGGTGTTTTTATGCACATATTTAGATTTGTAAATTAGTTTTTGCTAATTGTACAGCAGTACGGCGTGGTTTAGCCACTGTAAGAAAATATTTATTTACAAACCATTTCTTTATCGGTGACACCAACACCACAGGTGGCACATAGAGGTACTACCACTGTTGTTCACCTAAACTCACTTTTTTTTTACATTCACTGCCACATTTTTATTTATTCATGTATTGTACTTTTCATTATTTACATTATTTTAGGGAATGTTGTCCCACTAGAATAAGGTGACCAGATTTTTTAAATGAAATCCAGGGACATATTTTTTTTTTTACTAGTAATGGTGGCAATCAGCGACTCTCTGCCTGTTGCGGCCCGCCTCACAGCCTGTCAAGTCTTAGGCCTCGTACACACGATCGAATTTGTGAGCGGAGCAGAATGGGCATGCACCTGAAACTGAAGAAATATTCTCTCTGCTCCGACCAGCACATGATCATCAGAAAGCGGCACAGATAATGGAAAAAAATACACCCACTAAGCTTTTTTTTTAAATTCTGCACTGACTGTCTTTGAAATTGCCCCAGCCACTGTTCAAATCCAATCCGGGGACAAAACCGGGGACAGACTTGGTCCAGGGACAGTGTCCTCATTCCGGGGACTGTCCCCTGAAACCGGGGATGTCTGGTCACCCTACACTAGAACCTACCACCAACCCATTGGGTCCGTTATTGGTTCAATACAATGCATTTAAGCCTTCGAAGTGAGCATTTTGATTTTTCACATTTGTGTCCCATAGACTTTAACAGTGTTGTGTGTTCGAACAAATCATCGGATGGACCGATCGTGTGTACGCAGCCTAACAGTATCTGCAGTAGTTTTACAGTCCACACTGATTTGTCAATGCTAAATTATGTACAAACACCACAATTTTTTACAATATTTTCCAATGCCTAGTCAGCAGTTTTACGAGCTCCTGAGCCCATAAAAAATCTTCTTGTGGCATCAGACATGTATTAAAAGGTACCAGAACTATCATGTTCCCACTGCTGATTAAATAATTGAGCATCAAGAACAACAGACTTTTAATTAGAGAAGAACAGTATGGGCCAGATTCAGGTAGGACAGCGGTTCTTTATTTCGGAGTAACGGAAGTCATTTATGTTACTCCGCCGAAACTTTAGGAGCAAGTACTGTTATTCACACAGCACTTGCTCCTAAAGTTGCGGCGGCGTAGCGAAAATGAGCCGGCGGAATTCAAATTGGGCGGGTAGGGGGAGTGTATTATTTAAACTAGGCGCAATCCCGCGGCGAACGTACTGCGCATGCGTCGACTGTCAGTGCGCATGCTCCAAATTCTGTCAGTGAACGTCAATGACGTCAATCCCCATTCACGTACGTTTTACGCAAACGACGCAAATTTTTTTAAATTCGACACGATGACGACGGCCATACTTAACATAGGATACTCCACTAGGGGGCTTGTTTTTCTTTACGCCACGTATCGCTTACGGAAACGTCGGAAAGTCACTGTTTCGGGCCCGAATACGATCGTGAATTGCCGATTCTCGCTGATTAACATATTCTCGACGTTAACCACTTGCCGACCAGCCGCCGCAGTTATACGGCGGCAGGTCGGCACGGGTGCGCGAGAGCCCGTAGCTCTACGTCGCGCCTTTCGCGGGCACTAGGGGGCGCGTGCGCGCCGCCGGCGGCCTGCGCGCTCGCCCCCGAGTCCCGTGCGTGTTCCCGGCGGGCGCGATCGCCGCCGGGCACACGCGATCGCTCGTTACAGAGCGGGGAACGGGAGCTGTGTGTGAAAACACACAGCGCTCGTTCCTGTCAGCGGGGGAAACGCTGATTTTCTGTTCATACAATGTATGAACAGAAAATCAGTGATTCCCCCTAGTGAGTCCACCCCCCCATACAGTTAGAACACAAATAGGAACACACTTAACCCCTTCCCCGCCCCCTAGTGTTAACCCCTTCACTGCCAATGGCATTTTTATAGTAATCCAATGCATTTTTATAGCATTGATCGCTAAAAAAATGCCAATGGTCCCAAAAATGTGTCAAAAGTGTCCGAAGTGTCCGCCATAATTTCGCAGTACCGAAAAAAAACGCTGATCGCCGCCATTACTAGTAAAAAAAAAATAATAATAAAAATGCCATAAAACTACCCCCTATTTTGTAAACGCTATAACTTTTGCGCAAACCAATCAATAAACGCTAATTGCGATTTTTTTTACGAAAAATATGTAGAAGAATACGTATCGGCCTAAACTGAGGAAAAAATATTTTTTTTTTATATATTTTTGGGGATATTTATTATAGAAAAAAGTAAAAAATATTGATTTTTTTTCAAAATAGTCGCTCTGTTGTTGTTTATAGCGCAAAAAATAAAAACCGCAGAGGTGATCAAATACCACCAAAAGAAAGCTCTATTTGTGGGAAAAAAAGGACGCCAATTTTGTTTGGGAGCCACGTCGCACGACCGTGCAATTGTCAGTTAAAGCGACGCAGTGCCGAATCTCAAAAAGTGCTCTGGTCTTTGGACAGCAATATGGTCCGGGGCTGAAGTGGTTAATCAGCGGGAACGCCCCGAGCGCCATTTTTAAAATTGCAGTTCCGATACAACGGCGAAATACAATTACGCCGCTCATATAGGAACTCCAACCCGGCGTTTCTTGTTTTCTGCTTACAGAAAACAGAAACGCCGGCTCAAAGTGAGAGTTATGCTGGCGTATCACTGATAATCCAGCATAACTCTACCTGAATCTGGCCCATTATATATATAAAAAAAAAAAAAATACTACTGCTGTGATTTATTTTTACAAACTCCATTATGCTCTGCAAAACCCACGTCATTGCGTATCCTCTATTATCTGCAATAACAGATCTTATATACTGTAACGCAAATAAAGAATATAAATATATAAAAAAATGATATAAATCATACTGTATAGTTGCTATAAGACCTATAATTTGTAGGCCTCATGCACACTAAAGCGTAGCCATACTCACTGTTACGTACCTGCCAGATGAGCCTGACGTGTAGTGGGAAGGCTTCTCGTACAACCCCCGGCTCAAGGGCCACCGATGTTGCGACAGTGCCTGCAAGAGCCTGGCGGTGTATGGGTGCCTGGTTCGTCTTGGGTCTTGTCGGTTCAGCAGGTGCAGCAGGAAACAGAAAGCTGGCTGGTTGGTGCACTGGCTGGGGAGACACTGAATACGTAGTCAGACAAGCCGGGTTTGGTAACAGACGATCAGATATAGGTATAAACGACAGGCAGAGAATGGTCAGTATATAGGCAAGTTCAGCAACGAGAAATCAAGCAGTGCAGAGCTGAGCGTGGTCACAAGGCAGGCTGGGATCAGGATAGCAGAGATCAATTGTAGTCAACAAGCCAGGTCAAACACAGGAAACAGGAAACAGGTCAGATCACAGGAAGTCACGTGTTGTGCTTTCTTAAGGTTATATTTACCCGCACAGTAAAATTATATTGAATTCTTTGATAACGAAGAAGTTTTTAAATACAAGTCAATCTATATGACATAGTCTATATTATGAACGTATTCACGGAGACGTGTAATCATACAAAATAGCTAATTTATTGGTTGACAAAATATGGATATTTACATGACATTAGAATACCAGTTGCGTTACATAAACACATTGCGATACATTAAACTATCCCCAAAATGGGCGTGCAATACCTTTGATCTGTGTGTCATGGCCAGTCTCAAGATAACTTTATATAAAAAGACAATGAAACGAAAGCTTCTATTTCATATTTCAACCTGTTACTTTACTGCAGTTTAAGTAAGCGGGAAAAATATGAAAATGTATTGGAAGGCTTTGTTCTGTCATTAATTTTGAAATTATGTAAAAATATTAAAATATTAAAATATAAAAATGGTATGCTTACAGAAAAATCTACCAGTTATTGATTATGAGACCAGACCATGACTACACGATATACAACTTTAAATCCTACAGAACAACAATATTTCTGATAAAGTAAAATGGCATATTTACCAATTCCACGATGGCAATTTGCAGGTGACCAGAGTTAATATGCAGTGCTTTCTATGGCCCTTCATGGGACGACAAGCTGCCTTCATACCTTGTCCTAGCGTGCCCCTCCCCCTATGGATGGGGTCTTCTTCCTTCATTGATCCATCTTCATTGCCTGTACCTTATTCATCTTTTCTCGTTTTTCTCCCTCTCTCATGGGCTATCTTTCTTATATTACTCAAAACAATAGGACCATTAAATTATACTAAGTTCTGCCCATCTAACAGCTGTCCTTAATTCATTGTCCTCTGGCCTCTATGGGAGTTCCTGGCAAGACATGTCGGGTTCCTATTGGCTGACGATTTTAATCACTTACTGGGTCTCTGAGTTTGAGAACCTCAAGTAATATCACTTTCAGCCACTAGGTGTCTCACCTTTATTGTGAGATTATCTGTAAGATAATTTTATATTACTGGGGAGACTTATATTATTATTATTAACTTATTATTCTTATTATTGGTAACTTCTATATATGTATCTCTGATAACTTTATGTTCCATCATATCCAATTAGTATATCTTTGATCCCTACATAACATAAACGTATATTCCTGTATAACCGCATATTTTCCCAAAAATATTCTTTTCAATCATGCACAGGTTTATGTCTCAATCAATGCAAAATAATTATTAATGTGGATACGTGAATTATTTTGATATGTGTTTGAGGGACACATGTTGCAGCATACATCTTTATAATCACAATTCTATATCTTTCATAATGTGGATTTAGTTTCTTTAAAAACACATCTATTGATAAAACAAATTTCTCCTATAATTCTTTTTACAAATTTCTAAATTAGCTGATGCGATGGTTATATATATCCCACAGTTCTTAAGATGTCCTTGATAATTTGGAAATATTATTTTTCATGTCAACGTATATTTTTCTAATACCCCGTATATTCATAATGCAAGTTAACTTTGTACATTGGTTTGTGAAGACCGTATTTAAAACTATCTCTTCCGTGGTGGCCCGAGAGCCCAGCTGTGTAAATACCTTCTTCTCAGGAAATTTAGTTGGTCAACACAAGTCATTGTTTTAGAATGGCTGAGTCAATGTTCGGTCTTCGGTCTACAATGGATTTATTTCCTCACCTGAAATCAGTTCTTGACTTACAAAGGATGTTCTAGGATAAGGCTGGTTTCCTTAAACATCGCTTGTTTATTCACCAAGGTTTAGGACAACAATCATTTGTTCTATGATAACTGTCATTGTCATTCAGTTTCATTCGAGCTTGTAAAAAGTAGAGATAGCTGATGTATTGGGGACCTTGTACATCTAAGTCAAATGTGTTTCTTTTTCACTTTGGAGTCATCTTGATTTCCTTATATAATCGTTACGATCAAATTTAAGTTTTAATGGCCTTTTCATATTTTTGCTGAAATATTGAATATATCATTATAATTCGCGCCAAAACGTACGACACACGTAAGAACTGCAGATCAGGCAGCGAGGACACAGTGCTGCTGAGGTGTTTAAATAAGGCAGCCTGTTGCCAATCATTGGAATCAGTCTGCACTGTTAACTCCTAGGTGGCAGGTCCATGCCCCCCCCCCCTTACGGGCAACCTCCGGGTGCCCAACAGGTTTCTCTTCTGTGGATTTCTGTGAAAAAAGGCATTAACCAGGTCTCTGGTGTGCACATCCTGTTCAACCTCCCAGGAGTTATCCTCCGGGCCATAACCCTTCCACTTAACCAGGTACTGTACCTGATTCCTTCTTCTCCTACAGTCTATGATAGCCTCCACATCATACTCCTCTTCGCCTTGATGGTCACAGGTTCTGGTGGCTTGGATACTCTATCTGGAAAAGAGTCAGGAACTGCGGGTTTTAAGAGAGAAACATTGAAGACAGGATTTATTTTAAGTGAATCAGGTAAGGATAATTCATAAGCAACCTCATTAAGTTTCCTCTTGACTGGGAAAGTGAAGCCCGGAGTGACAATGACAGAAAGAAAATAACGGAGGGCTGGCCATGACTGGGTGGAATCAGGAGCAACAAAAGGGTTAAGGTAGGGAGGTGCCTTCAGGGGAGTGGCTGTAGGATCATTCTCAGGGAGGGGAGGAGTGGTATATATATAAGGGGCGGGGTCTGCCGCATGCACACGGCAGTAAGTTTAGACACAGGGAGGCAGGTTTTTCTTTCTCTGCTCCCTGGAATTGGGCCTAGCAAGCATGGAGGTGGATTTAGTTTTGGCGCGGCTGACAGCCGCGGCAGCCAGCAAGGAGCCAGGATGGCTCGAGGCACAGGTGGGGGACCTTTTGGTGGACGAGGCGGGGGGGTCACAGGCCGGATCGCGGGGGTCCCCACGCGCTCGGCGGTCGCAACCGCCGGAAGGGTTATTCGCCTACCCCCACCAGCAGGGCCCAGCGGCCTAGTAAGAGCCCTAGGGACGACACGGGCCCTCCTCCGGCCAAGCGACAACATGCTGCGGTCGGAGGCAAAGGCAGAGAGGAATCGACGACGGAGCGGGACCCGGTGGGCGGGGCTTCGGGCCGAAATGGTGCCCGAGCTTCAGACACGCGGCGGAGCAGTTCAGAGCGATCGGTCCCCCCCTCCACCACTAGTACAGCTCGGGGGGGATCACGTCGGGGCAAAAGCGGAGGAACAGCCGGGGGTCGTCCAGGAACACGACCACCGGTTCCGGTGCAGGGGGGAGGCCGAAGTCCCCGGATCGGAGGTCCATCGGGGGGAGCAGCAGAGGAGAGACGTCCACGGCTGGGTCCAGTGGGAGAGGACGATCCGCCGGAAGGCTGGGATCTGCGGCCTCCAGGCCTCCTGCGCCTGGGAGGCAGACATCGCCGAGGACGCCGGCCTCGGAAGATTGTTCGGAGGGGGAGGCATCTGGATCGGAGGAGGATGTTCGTGTGGAAGGATCGCCTGCGGTGGAGGTGCCGGTGTCGGCTGTGGGGGACATTCCCGGCCAGCCTGGTAAGTCCACTAATATTTCTTCAGGGGATTTTGCTGCCATGTTATGTACATTGTTGGGGGTGGGGGTCCTCCTGTTCTTGGGGGGCTAATTGTTTGCCGCCAACCGGGGGCCCCCGTGGTGGCGGGAGTTTCACCTGCTGCCCAGGGTTACCCTGGGGGCTTGCAGGATTTGTTGGGCGGTTTGAGGGATTTGATGCAGCGTTTTACCAGAGGGGGAGGGTCGGGCACGCCGCCCTGGCTGCTCCTTGGATTGGAAGATCAGACGGGGGGAGTTCTCGTGACGGATGAGGCAACTGCCCCGGCGGTGGGGGGTACAGGGGTGCTGCCGGACGTCGGTTCCGGTAGTGATGCTGGGGGAAGACCGGGGGTGAGAAGACCGGGGGGGTCAGGACAGACGTAGTGCGGATGGCGGATTCGGCAAGAGGTGAAGTATATGTATGCTTTGATGGCCCGCTGGGGGCTCATTTGAAGCAGGAGGTTAGGGAAAAAATCGAGAAAGGTGAGTATGTGGAGATATTTTCCTTGTTGCCATTGGAGAAGAGACGTTACAGGTTGATTCCACGCACGTTAAGCAATTGGTGGCAAGCGTTTGCTATCATGGCTAGTGTCATAGGGGAGAAGAGCCCGGAACATTGTTCTGCGCTTTTCGGTTATATGGACGCTATAGGTGAAGCATATCGGGTATATGGGGGGACAGGGTGGTTGAGATATGATGAGCAGTTTCGCCAGCGGCGGGCCGTACGCCCTACGCTGCGATGGGACCACAAGGATATTAGTTTGTGGATGCGGATGATGTCCGCGCCCAGGACGAATACTCCGTTTTTTTCCGGGCGGGGCTGGGGGTACCACCACCTCTGGATCGCCGGCCAGAAAAAAATGGGGGGTATGTTGGCAGTATAACGAGGGTTCCTGCAAGTTTGGGGGAACCTGTCGTTTTAAGTGCTCCGGATGCGGGGGTACTCACCCCCTGTCACGATGCTTCAAAAAAGGAAAGCGGGCGGGGGATGCTGCTAACAAAGGGGGCAACGCCAGTGAGGGAGGAAAGGATGAGACCTTTTCTAAATAGGTACCCGGACAGGGCGGCGGCGCGGCTGCTCGCGGCGGGGTTTTCCGAGGGCTTTGTCATTCCCTGTTCTTTGTCGAAGGTGCCTCCCTTGGCTAAGAATCTGCGGTCTGCCTTGGAGAACCCGGCTGTGGTATCAGCAAAATTAGCGAAGGAGGTGGAGTTGGGTAGGATGGTGGGACCATTCACGGAGGCTCCATTGCCGGATTTGGCGGTGTCGCCTTTGGGGGTGGTGCCCAAGAAAGAGCCAAACAAGTTTCACCTCATTCACCACCTGTCCTTTCCAAAGGGGGGGTCGGTGAATGATGCTATAGACCCTGGGGCATGCACGGTGTCGTACACGTCTTGACGCGGTGGTGCGGTGGGTGCGGCGCTACGGAAAGGGGGCCCTGATGGCGAAATCGGACATCGAGGCTGCGTTCCACTTGCTGCCGGTGCACCCGGACAGTTGGGTTGCCGGTGGCGGGAGGAGTTTTACGTGGATCGATGCTTGCCGATGGGCTGCTCGATACCCTGCGCGTTGTTCGAAACGTTTAGTTCCTTCCTGGAGTGGGTGGTCAGGGATGTAGCAGGCTTGGATTCGGTTATTCATTACCTGGATGACTTCCTGTGCGTGGGTCCTCCGTCATCCAATGTGTGAGCGATCTTGTTGGGAACGTTGCAGCACGTGGCGGACAGGTTCGGAGTGCCGTTGGCGGCTGACAAGACGGAGGGCCCGACCACAGCGTTGAGTTTTTTAGGTATCATGATCGATTCCGAGGCGATGGAATGTAGGCTTCCGGTAGACAAAGTGGTGAATCTTCGGCTGGAGATTCGGGGGATGCTGGGGCGGGACAAGGTTCAGTTGCTTTGCAGTCCTTGTTGGGCAAGTTGAATTTTGCCTGCCGCATCAGCCCTATGGGAAGAGTTTTCTGCCGACGGCTGTAAGGGCGCCCACACATTACATCCGCCTAACGGGGGAGCTGAAGGCTGATTCGCAGGTATGGCACACGTTTCTGGAGACGTACAATGTCTGGGCCCGTCAGCAACTTTAATTTGGACTTAGTTACTGACGCGGCCGGGTCCGCGGGCTATGGGGCCTTTTTTCAAGGGACGATGGAGCGCGGAGGCGTGGCCGGAGTCTTGGCTGGCGGCGGGTTTTGGAAAAAACCTGGTGCTGCTGGAGCTATTCCCGGTGGTGGTAGCGATCGTGCTATGGGGTGCAGAATGCAGGGATTTGAAAATCAGGTTGAACTGCGACAACATGGGTGTGGTCCAGGTCATTAATCGGATTTCCGGTTCATCATTACCGGTGGTGCGGTTACTGCGCCATCTCGTGTTGCGCTGTTTGCAATGGAATATATTTCTGTATGCGGTGCACATCCCGGGAGTAGACAACAGACTCGCTGATGCTTTGTCTCGGTTTCAGTGGGACAGGTTCAGGGAGCTGGCACCGGGGGCACATGCGGATGGGGTCCCTTGCCCGGGGTGGATGTGGGGACTTGCATTGGAGTAGCAGCAGAGTGGATCAAGAGGTCGGTGAGTGGGCAGACGTGGACCGCGTACTCAAAGATATGGGAGGAATGGGCTGGTTTTAGACGGCTGGCGGAAGCAGAGCTAGAAGTGGAAAAAATGGGTAGGTTGGTGGTATATTTTGTGACGAGGCACATGGAGAAGGGCGGGTCTGTGTCTTCCTTAGAGAAAAAATTAGCGGCCTTGGCATTTTTGTTCAAATTGGAAGGTCAGGAGGATCTCACAAAAATATTTTGGGTGAAGCAGGCAGTGAAGGGTTACAGGAAGGGGCATCAGAGTCGGGATACAAGGAGGCCAGTGTCCTTTTTAATTTTGCACAGGATTTTTGGAGTTTTGGGGGACGTTTGTGCATCGGAATACGAAGTACGGCTGTTTCGGGCAGTTTTTTCAGTAGCATTTTTTGGGGCGTTTCGGGTGGGGGAGATAGTCAGTCCCTCAAAACGGGTGGCCGGGTTTTTTTTGATGGAAGATGTACGGGCGTCGGAAGAAAGGGTGGTTTTCTGGCTGAGGCGGTCAAAGACGGATCAGAGGGGTAAAGGGGTGGATGTGTTCTTGTATCCGCTACCGGGTTCGGATATGTGTCCGATAAAGGTGGTGAGGGAATTCTTACGAGGGCGCCCTGGGTGTAGTGGGCCGTGCTGGATGCATGAAGACGGTTCGTTCTTATCGCGCTTCCAATTTATAGCGAATTTTTAGAAAATGTTTAAAAAAAGCGGGGTTGGACGAGCGATTATTTGCCTCGCACTCCTTCCGTATCGGGGCGGCGACCGAGGCGGCCCGGTGTGGGTTGGATGAGGCAGCAGTAAAAAGGATTGGGAGATGGGAATCAAGGCAATTCCGTTCTTACGTATGCCCGCATCTGGTGCTTGGTGAGTAAGGGGGGACGGGGGACGATTGCTTAAAAAAATGCCTGGATGGTGGTTGTGGGGGGGGGGTGTTGTTCATTAATGGTAATGGTTATGGTTTTGATTTCAGATGGAAGGCAAGCATGCCTCGTGTGGATCATGGGGCATTCTTATGTTTGTAGGGGGGCCAGGAAAGCAGATGGTAAGCCGGGAGGAAGGCAGTTGGGAATGTCCAGAAGGGAGGCTACGGTTAGGTGGTTGGGTATCCCCGGGATGGGTTGGGGCAGGGTGCTGCCAGAAGTACAGCGCTTTGCTCAGCTCGACCGACCCCCGCATGTGTTGCTGTTACACGTCGGGGGAACGACCTGGGGATTCGGCCGATAGGGGATTTGATGACGGCGGTTAAGGCGGATGTCTTGACATTGCAGGCATCCTTCCCAAAAATGTTGATCATCTGGTCGGAGATTGTTGCGCGAACCACGTAGCGCATGGCAAGGTCCGTGGATCGGGTCAATAAGGGGAGAATTAAGGTGAATAAGGTTCTTGGGAGGTTTGTGGCTCAGCACGGGGGGATAGTGGTCCGACACAGGGAGTTGGAGTTGAATGTGGGGCTGTACCTGCTCAGGGATGGTGTTCACCTAACTGATGTGGGTACGGATTTGTGGATGCTAGGTGTACAGGAGGGTATTCAGAGGGCCCTGCGGGTGTGGAGGGGCCCGTAAGAAAAAGGGGGTTTTCCATTACGGGCTGTGGCGGTGTCCTTGGTCTTTGATGGTGACAGTTAACTGATGGAATGGAAATGGTTGGGGGGCTCATCGGTGGGATGGGCCCCGTATAGGGGTTTATTGTAGTGGAACAGTGTCTGCTGTAATACGGTGACGGTGCACCGTGGGTTAAAAAGGGGTGTCTCCGAGCTGGAGTCGGCTGGGGGCCTTGGTATGGTAAATAGTACAGCAGTGCAGTGGTAAAAAGGAAAAGGTTAATGGGGGTTACCGTCAAAGACCAATCGGGGCTGGTGTTAATAGTAAAAAGTGTTTTGGTAAATATTGTTAATAATAAAGTTGGAATTGTTGGAAATTCCTATTATCTAAGATTTGGTTAAATATTTAATTTGGTTATAAAATAAAATGGCTGTTGTGGCCAATTTTACTCCAATATACTGTGTTGGTCTTGTTACTGGGAAAGAAGGTAATGGGGAGGGGGAAAAGGGTGGTGTTGTTAAGGGGGGAAGGGTAATATGGGATAGTTACGGGCAAGGTTGCACATTGAAACTACAATAGTCAAGTGAAGCCCGGAGTGACAATGACAGAAAGAAAATAACGGAGGGCTGGCCATGACTGGGTGGAATCAGGAGCAACAAAAGGGTTAAGGTAGGGAGGTGCCTTCAGGGGAGTGGCTGTAGGATCATTCTCAGGGAGGGGAGGAGTGGTATATATATAAGGGGCGGGGTCTGCCGCGTGCACACGGCAGGAAATTTAGACACAGGGAGGCAGGTTTTTCCCACTCACCCTCCCTTGTGTTGTTTGATGTTGTGTGTTGTGCGTTTGTTTTCTTATTTTTCAGGTTTGGAAAAGGTTTGTCACGACAGCGGAGGCGGTGTCCTTGGTCTTTGATGGTGACAGTTAACTGATGGAATGGAAATGGTTGGGGGGCTCATCGGTGGGATGGGCCCCGTATGGGGTTTATTGCAGTGGAACGGTGTCTGCTGTAATACGGTGACGGTGCACCGTGGGTTAAAAAGGGGTGTCTCCGAGCTGGAGTCGGCTGGGGGCTTTGGTATGGTAAATAGTACCGCAGTGCGGTGGTAAAAAGGAAAAGGTTAATGGGGGTTACCGTCAAAGACCAATCGGGGCTGGTGTTAATAGTAAAAAGTGTTTTGGTAAATATTGTTAATAATAAAGTTGGAATTGTTGGAAATTCCTATTATCTAAGATTTGGTTAAATATTTAATTTGGTTATAAAATAAAATGGCTGTTGTGGCCAATTTTACACCAATATACTGTGTCGGTCTTGTTACTGGGAAAGAAGGTAATGGGGAGGGGGAAAAGGGTGGTGTTGTTAAGGGGGAAGGGTAATATGGGATATTTACGGGCAAGGTTGCACATTGAAACTACAATAGTCATGGTCCCACAAATTTCGGTGCCAGTTTCTTTGAGGGACATGCCAACCGGAGATTTGTAGTAGACAACCATACCTGGTCTCTCGGGTGGAGAATCAGTTCGCTTGTGCCTTGGTAACCGCTTCTTGAAGCAACTTATTGTTGCGGTTTAGGAAATCCACTGTGTCTTGGACAGCAGGAACTGTGGTCTCTGGAATAAAGTCAGGCAAGAAGGATGTGTGAAAACCATAATTTGCAAAGAAGGGTGACTGACCTGTGGCAGAATGAGTGGCATTATTATAGGCGAACTCCGCCAGTGGCAGCAGCGATACCCAGTCATCCTGGAAAAAAGTAGTGAAGCATCGGATATACTGTTACAATGTCTGATTGGTCCTCTCTGTCTGTCCATTGGTTTGGGGATGGTAGGCCGAGGACAAGGATCTTTCGATTCTAAGGGCTTTACACAGAGTTTTCCAGAATCTGGAGGTAAACTGAACCCCCCGATCGGAGACAATGTTCATAGGGAACCCGTGAAGCCTCACAATTTCTCTGATAAATTCTTGAGCTGTCTCTATGGCTGAGGGAGTATTCTTCAGAGGCAAGAAATGGGCCATTTTGGACAATCGGTTCACTACTACGAAGATGGCTGTGCATCCTTCCGATGGGGGAAGTTCCACAACAAAATCCATGGCTATCATTTTCCATGGTCTGTCAGGAACTGGCAGTGGCCGAAGTAGACCCCAAGCTCGGTTCCTTGTACCCTTGCTGTGGTTGCAGATTACACAGGAATTCACGTACCTCTTACAGGTTTCTTCCAGGTCTGGCCACCAGAATGTGCGTTTCAGGAGATCAAGCGTCTTGTGGACCCCAAAATGACCTGCTAGGGGATGATCATGGCACAGACCCAAAATGGTTATGCGTAAACATTCAGGTACAAATACCTTGCTTCTGTTAAACAGTAAACCTTCCCGGAGTGTCAGCGTGACCCCTGGGGGGCTAGGAACGTCTGTCGAAGCCTACTTCATTCTGTTGAGGAGGTTGCCCTGTAAAAGCAAGAAGTTATTTTCAGACAAGATGGTATCTGCCACTGGTGGTTACTTGCGGTTATCAAACATACGAGACAGTGCATCAGGTTTGACATTCTTTGAGCCCGGCCGGTAGGTAATGTGGAACACAAATCGGGAGAAGAACAGGGCCCACCGTGCTTGACGTGGCTTCAGACGTTTAGCAGTCCTCAAATACTTCAGGTTTTTGTGGTCAGCATAGACCAATATGGGATGCGCTGCTCCCTCTAGGAGGTATCTCCACTCTTCTATTGCCGGCTTAATGGCCAGCAATTCCCGGTCCCCAACGTCATAGTTTCTCTCTGCTGGAGAGAGAATGTGGGGAAAAAAAGCTACTGGATGCATCAGATCCTTAGGGCCTTGGCGTTGGGAGAAGACTGCTCCAATAGCGACTTCAGATGCGTCTACTTCTAGTGTATAAGGCAGGGACGGGACCGGGTGACCAAGAACAAGTGCTGAAGTAAACAGTCCCTTCAAGGTATCAAATGCGGCTTGAGCCTCAGGTGTCCAATGGAAGCGGAGGTTCTGTCTAGTCAGCTGTTATAGGGGTTATGAGAGCAGAAAAGCCTTTAATGAACCTCCTGTAAAAGTTGGCAAATCCTACGAAGCGCTGCATCCCCTTTTTGTCGGTAGGTGCAGGCCAGTCCAAGATTGCAGAGACCTTTTCAGAGTCCATCTTGATCCCTTCAGGTGAGATTATCAGTCCCAGGAATTGGATGCTGGGTTTTTTAAACTCGCATTTTTCACCTTTAGCATATAGTCCGTGTTGGCGGAGTCGGCTCAGCACCCTTTTGACATGACCACGGTGAGAGTCTAGAGAAATGGAAAAAAATCAGAATGTCGTCTAGGTAAACAATCAAAAATATATCTAGGAAGTCTCTGAATATATCATTAACAAAATGTTGGAAAGTAGCCGGAGCAGCATAGCCCAAAGGGCATCACTAGGTATTTATAGTGGCCAAATCGGGTGCGAAAGGCTGTCTTCCACTCATCCCCTTGGCAGATGCGGACTGAATTGTAAGCCCCCTGTAGATCCAGTTTGGTGAAAATGGTCGCTGACCTTAGTCTCTGAAACAGTTCGGGTACTAAAGGGAGAGGATATCGGTTTTTAACTGTAATTTTGTTGAGCTCCCGATAGTCCACGCAAGGTCGTAGGGAGTGGTCCTTTTTTTCAACAAAAAATATTCCAGCTCCTGCTGGAGAGGTAGAGGGTCGGATGAACCCCTTTTTCTTCCTCTTGGATGTATTCTTTTAGTGCCTCCTGTTCTCGTTCACCGAGGGGGAAGATTCTACCGAAGGGGATTTTGGACCCAGCAAGCAATTCAATTGGGCAATCGTATGGCCGATGCGGGGGAAGAATGTTAGCCCCGTGCTTACTAAAGACATCCAGGAACTCGTGGTAGTGTTCAGGTACAACTTTCTGCACTTCAGGCTCAGAGTCCACACAAAATAGTGTTGTTGAAGGAACTGGGGGCCTTGGTAGGCAGTGCTCATGGCAATAGGCTGAGTGGAAGTTGATTCTCCCTGTGGCCCAGTCAATTTGCAGATTATGAGCCAGGGTAGGTCCAGAATAACAGGGAATAGCGGGGAGGAGATGACATCAAGGCTTAGGAATTCCTTATGTTGAGAGGAAGCCAACACGGGAAAGGGAAATGTCTCTTGTGTCACAGGTCCAGACTTGATACATGACCCGTCGGCGAGGAAAACAAAGTCCTTGTGCTTCAGGTCTCAAGGGAATGCGTCGTTGTGTTGCGAAGGTTAGATCAATGAAGCAACTGTAGGCCCCGGAATCAATGATCGCGGTAACTGTCACTTCCCTTTCTAGCAGCTAGAAAGAGATGGGAAGGGTTAGGTTGGTAGCATTGGTAGGCAAAAAAAGTTATTAACTGAAAAAAATCATCCGCCGCTTACGTGTCTTGGTAGGACAGGAACGCACATAGTGGCCTGCACCCCCACAGTACAGGCAAAGGTTATTCTGTCATCGGTGCAGGCGTTCTTCTGGAGACAGAGAAGGGCGTATTAGGCCAATTTGCATAGGCTCTGGAGCATCGGTAGCAGTAGCGACAGGAGCGGGCTGAACTGGGGTGAAGCTAGCAGGTGCGGAGTGAGTAGGAGCTGGGATCCCGGGCATCATCCATACTGGACGTGGCTGCTGGGCTGATCTTTCGGATCATCGCTCACGGTGCTGGTGGTCAATTTTCATGGCCAGTGTGATAAGGGCCTTTAGGGTATTTGGGACCCCGACACGTGCCAATTCGTCTTTCAGACCCTCCGATAACCCCAAGCGGAACTGGTGTCACAGGGCTGCGTCATTCCACTGTGGGTCTGCAACTCCAGCGTCGGAAGTCTGTGACATAATCTTCAGCTGTTCTGCGGCCTTGCTGTAGTGCATGAAGGGCAGCCTCTGCTGTGGTGGTTCGTTGCGGGTCGTTGTATAATTCGGCCATTGCGCCGAAGAAAGCGACATGGACTGTAGCAATACATTGTTCTTTTCCAACATACGATGAGCCCAGGACTGGGGCTCACCCTGAAGCAGTGATATAATGAACCCCACTTTAGTCATTTCAAGGGAAAAAGTTTGAGGTTGTAGGGCGAAGTACAGTTCACATGCGTTGCGGAAGGATCGAAACTTTCCCCGGTGTTGGAACTCGGGGTTCAGGGTGCGGCCTCACTAACGAGGTTGCTGCAGTGGCAGTCCCTGAGACAGAAGGGGCAGCATTGCTTGATGGTGTAGCTAGAGTCTGTACACATTGTTCCAGTTGCGTATAACCCTCCTGTAGAGATTTAACTGCTTGGGTGAGGGCTGCAAGGTGCTGGCAGACATCATCCATGGCCGATTTCCCACTAGCAGGCTCAGACATGGCTGCCTGATACTGTTACGTACCTGCCAGATGAGCCTAACGTGTAGTGGGAAGGCTTCTCGTAAATCCCGGCTCAAGGGCCACCGATGTTGCGACAGTGGCCGCAAGAGCCTGGCGGTGTATGGGTGCCTGGTTCGTCTTGGGACTTGTCGGTTCAGCAGATGCAGCAGGAAACAGGAAGCTGGCTGGTGGGTGCACTGGCTGGGAGACACTGAATACGTAGTCAGACAAGCCGGGTTTGGTAACAGACGATCAGATATAGGTATAAACGACAGGCAGAGAATGGTCAGTATACAGGCAAGTTCGGCAACGGGAAATCAAGCAGTGTAGAGCTGAGCATGCAGCGTCCCACTCAGGACATGTGGGAACTGCAAAAGTATTACTTCTTTGTCATTGCTATATTGCATGTCATTTTGCATTGCTACACCTGTGGAATCCCTTTTCATAGGCTGGTCATGTGTGCTTCATACTTCCCACCACAAGATGGGGATAGCACCACTCTGGGATATCTATTCCAGCTCAGGTTTATCTGTGGTCAGTTGTTCAGTTCAGAAAGTCAGTGTGCAGGGGGAAAGCACAATGTGAAGGTGAGAGAAGGTCAATCCAGAGAAGGGACACATTGGAACTGCTCAAATCAAAGGGTAAAAGCCACCAACCGGCAGCAAAGACCTTCTCTTCTCTACCCTTGATGTAACCAGTGGATACTGGCAAGTACCAATGGCACCTGAAAATCGTGAGAAGACTGCATTTACCACCCCTATGGGCCTATTTGAGTTCAACCGCATGCCTTTTGGACTTTGCAATGCGCCCGGAACTTTTCAAAGATAAATGGAGCGTTGTTTAGGACACAAAAATGTTGAAACTGTCCTGTTGTACTTAGACAATGTCATCATCTACTCCAAATCTTATGAAGATCACTTGAAACATTTGGCCGAAGTTTTTCAAATCCTCATTAAACATGGACTCAAAGTCAAACCATCTAAGTGCTATCTACTGAAGACAGAAGTCAAATACTTAGGGCATTCTGTAAGCTCTGAAGGTGTTAAACCGGATACAGAGAAGATAGTCGCAGTCCGAAATCGGCCTACTCCTACTACAGTGAAAGAAGTGAAGAGTTTTCTCAGTTTCGCAGAATACTACAGACGCTTTATTCCTCATTTTGCCCAAATTGCGGGGCCAATATTAGAACTTCTGAGAGGACATCCTAAGAGGTACCAAAAGTCTCCAATACCAGTTGAATGGAACACAGAAAAAGAAACTTCTTCTTTAGGAGCTGGAAGGAAATTAACAGAACCACCAATCCTAGGCTATCCAGATTACCAGCAGCCATTTCATCTTTACACAGATGCTATAAAAAGAATTGAACAAGAAGGGTTGAGGAAAAAACCTCCTCCCAGCTTTGAGGATCTTAATGTGAGATATCAATCTTAGTAATAAGGTAGGCACACCAAACACGTACGTTGCCTATCAAAATTAGAAAATTTTATTTACATAAAAACACATTTTTATATACATATAGAACAAAGTGATTGAAAGACGACCACAGTATTTACAGAGAGGCACAGACGGAGTTTCGTACACTATTGCCAACTAGTTTCGCATTTATATGCTTCTTCAGGGCTTTTCACCTCGGTCTCTTCTGAGAGATAGTCGTCTGTATGTAACAATAAATGCCATTAATACAAAACAGCAAATATAATACATTTGTATAAAATTATTCATACAAAGTATTAGCATTTCACCAAAAATTAATAATAAATAATATATAAACATCATGCAATATATATAAGGATGTGTGCTTACCAATCCTGTTTATGAGTTAGTGTGACTAGACATAGAGTCAAATCACCCCTCCCATCCCGGCAGCATAGGACCAGATCAAGAGCGGAAAAGGGAACCTGTGGAAGCCAGATCCACCTGGTCATGCAATGTGGGTGATGGGGTGTTGAGGTTTAGTACCATTCCCGGACTTGAATTCTGAAAGTTATCAAAGATGGATGTATAGAAAAATTATCCTAAATTAATAGTAAAGTATTTTTAATTTATATTGTTTATATCTAGAGCTACACAAGCATTTGATTTAATTTTAATTTTTATTGATTATATGTTGTTATTAATTAATTATATATCAAGACTAAACTATTAACAAATTTACAGAAGGAATGCTGTTCATAGAGTTATTTGATTACATGGTGGCCATACTCCACCATGACATATATATTTCTCTATATGCGTGAGGTGTACTACCATCCTCGGAACTTGGGGCATACTTGAATTGAAGGACTCTATACGTCTCACAACTTCTATCAGTTCCATTCCTAAAAAGAAGGTAACAACTTCTATATCCTTTATCATATATGTAATTACCCAGTTTGCAACATACCCTATTCCTCTACTAATGTATCTAGAATGACACTTCTTTACCTGTTAGGTAACATGGATGTTAATCTCATCCCTACTATTAATACTAATATCTATTTGTTGTGACTATTTCTTCTAGATAATAGTAATTAGAGGTAATCCACAATACTGCCAGGGAACATTAATATATTATTATTTAAAACACCACCTAGTGGCAAAATAGGATATAGTCGTTTGATATCTCCTTTGGAGATATATATGTCATGGTGGAGTATGGCCACCATGTAATCAAATAACTCTATGAACAGCATTCCTTCTGTAAATTTGTTAATAGTTTAGTCTTGATATATAATTAATTAATAACAACATATAATCAATTAAAATTAAAATTAAATCAAATGCTTGTGTAGCTCTAGATATAAACAATATAAATTAAAAATACTTTACTATTAATTTAGGATAATTTTTCTATACATCCATCTTTGATAACTTTCAGAATTCAAGTCCGGGAATGGCACTAAACCTCAACACCCTATCACCCACATTGCATGACCAGGTGGATCTGGCTTCCACAGGTTCCCTTTTCCGCTCTTGATCTGGTCCTATGCTGCCGGGATGGGAGGGGCGATTTGACTCTATGTCTAGTCACACTAACTCATAAACAGGATTGGTAAGCACACATCCTTATATATATATTGCATGATGTTTATATATTATTTATTATTAATTTTTGGTGAAATGCTAATACTTTGTATGAATAATTTTATACAAATTTATTATATTTGCTGTTTTGTATTAATGGCATTTATTGTTACATACAGACGACTATCTCTCAGAAGAGACCGAGGTGCAAAGCCCTGAAGAAGCATATAAATGCGAAACTAGTTGGCAATAGTGTACGAAACTCCGTCTGTGCCTCTCTGTAAATACTGTGGTCGTCTTTCAATCACTTTGTTCTATATGTATATAAAAATTTGTTTTTATGTAAATTAAATTTTCTAATTTTGATAGTCAACGTACGTGTTTGGTGTGCCTACCTTATTACTAAGATTGATATCTCACATTAAGATCCTCAAAGCTGGGAGGAGGTTTTTTCCTCAACCCTTCTTGTTCAATTCTTTTTATATATTCTTCATTTTAGGATAGTGAGTATCTATCAATCACTATTGGGAAACATTCTTCCACCTACCTTCTTCTTTTTTCTGTTTACACAGATGCTAGTAAGAAAGGTCTGGGAGCTGTCCTGTCGCAAGTACAAGAAGGAAAATAAAGAGTTATTTCCTACGCTAGTAGATCTCTTAGAGGTACTGAAAGAAACAACCAAAACTATAGTTCCTTCAAATTGGAATTCCTCGCACTCGTGTAAAGATTACCTTGCCGCAACACCATTTGTGGCCTTCACAGATAACAACCCGCTAGCACATCTTAATACCGCCAAGTTGGGAGCATTGGAACAAAGATGGGCCTCACGCCTAGCTAACTATGATTTCACCATAAAATACAGACCAGGAAAAGCAAATGAAAATGCGGATGCATTATCCCGTCTGCCTACCCAAGAAGACCCTACTACACAGGAAGATGTTTGGGAAGAGGTAGAAATGCCAGCTTTTTACAAAACTTTTTCCCAACAAGACACCACCACCATCAAAGGAAGAACAGTCCTTAACCTTCAACAACAAGTGCATACAAGATCCCAAGTGGACAAAGAAAGGTGGATCAAGCTGCAAAATGAAAGCAGAGTGTTGTGAGAACTGCAAGATTTCTTCACCAGCGGAAGAACACCTGAAAGAATTCGCAGAAGAAATGCTGATCCAGAATTGTGTCAGGGTCCCAGCGCTGCCAGCTTCCATCCAGCGCACAGGCACGATAGGCTTACATTACAGCGCGTGCCTGTGCGTCTAAGGCACGCGCGCGTTCGTGGTGCGGCGGCGCGTGCACGAGCGCGCGGACGGGCGCGCTCCATCTCGGGACCAATCAGAGGCATGACAGGCCTATTTAAACCAGCCCCTGTCTCTGTACAGGTTTGCTGGTTTATCGTCAGCTCTGCCTGAACTTGTGATACTTTGCCTTGTACCCTTTGACCCGGAACTTCTTCCCGACTCAGCTCTCGCCTGGAAACCTGACCTCGGCTTGTCTCTGGATCTGCTACCTTCTCTAAACCTCCGACCTCGGACTGTGACCTGGATCTGCTTCTGTCTCCTGACCTTGAACCTTGGCTTGCACCCCTGGACTTCTCTCAGCCTTATCCTGAACCTGGACTTTTAGCCTGTACCCCGGATCTGCTGCTATCAGCCCGCTGTGTACCGGATCGCCTCACCCTCATCTCCTTTAGTGACCACCCAGCAACGGCATCCCATCTCAGCAGCTACTTCGCAGCAACTACATTCCACTTACCACTCCGCTGGTACCGGTACCTCCTTGTGCCTCTGCCCCCTGTCTCAAACTCCAGTGGGCGGGTGCACTTGGTCGTAAAGGTGAGCCGTCCTCAGCATCTCAGCCTTGGTGAGTACTCATTTCCCTGATAATTGTCAAAACTTTGGAGACACAGAAAACATCTCTTCCTACAGGAGGGCCTACTATTAAGAAGAACTTTAGACCCAATTACCTGGGATCGTCTATACCAAATCTTAATACCACGCCAAGAATCATCCTTGAGATGTATCATGATCAATCAGGACACTTTGGCGTGCAGAAGACAGAAGCCACCATCTGTAGAAGATTCTACTGGATTGGGATTAGAGGAGACATTGAAAAGTGGTGTCGAGAATGTTCCACCTGTGCTGTTGGAGGAAATGAAAAACATGACCAAAAAGCACCCGTACATCCCATTGTAAGCCGAACACCGCTAGAAATAGTTGCAATTGACCATGTGAAGCTAGAACCAAGTCGCTCAGGTTACACATACGCCATGACCATCATTGATCATTATACTAAATTTGTTGTAGCCGTACCTGTCAAGAACTTGACCGCTAAAACAACTGCAGATGCCTTCTGGAAATATTTCCTATTGCCATATGGATGCCCAGAAAGAATCCTTACAGATCAGGGATCTGCCTTTGAGTCGCAACTCTTCAAAGAACTGTGTACACTTCACAATTGCCAGAAAATCAGGACCACAGCCTACCACCCCCAAGGGAATGGACTCTGCGAGAAAATTAACCAAACTTTAATTGAGATGTTAAGACCAGTACCACCTGCTACAAGATGTAATTGGCCTACTCTATTGCCTCAATTGATGTACACCTACAATAACACCATTCACTGTTCTACTGGGTATACACCTTACTATCTCATGTTTGGCCGACAAGGTAAACTACCTGCTGACCATACATTGGGCGTACAAGTGCCCGATGCAATCAACCCTCTACCAAAGACTGATTGGGTAAGTGAGCACCAAAGATGTCTAATTGATGCACAAGAAATTGTTCAACATCGCATGGAACATGCTCATGAAAAGCAACAAAAAGATTATAACCAATCTGCCAAAGCAGAACCTCTCAAAATTGGTGACCATGTATGGTTAAAAAACGACCATCGCACCAGCAAGTTAGATAGCAAATGGGAGAGAGAACCTTACACCATTACAGCTATTCTCAATCTAGACACTGATACTTATGAGATCACTAAAGAAAACAAATCATGTGTAGTACATCGCAATCGCCTTAAGGAAAGTGTCTCAAGGAAAGTACTCAAGAAGAAACTCTTCAAGAAGAAGCTGTCCATGTGGAAACACAATCCATAGAACCAGAGCCTACAAAATCATCTGATTCAGAGAATGCACTACAGTCTTTTGGAAAAGCATTATTAGACTCTGATCCTTTGCAGTGGTTCCTTACACCATGGCTCAATATCTTAGTGCCTGCCAAGACCAATACAACCGCACTTCAACCAGAGGAGCTATCTCAAGAAGTGTCTACTACAGCTCAAGAGATACCCAGTTCCCTTGAAACAAGGCCTGTAGAAACTCAGCCGCTACGAAGATCTGACAGGTTTACAAGAGGACAACCACCTGTCCGTTTTAAGGATTTCCTGCACCAGCAGCAGAGAAGACAACTACCAACCCTGCCATCTCTTCGTTGAGTGCATCCTAACATCGTCTGAAGTTCCGGAGTGAGAAGAAGATTTACTTGGGATATCATGTTTATTTCTTTTAAAGGACTTTTTAAAAGGATTACTTACCTACTGTTTTGTAACGTTCAAGCCTGCACCCGGAGATAGACTTTCACGCACCTGAGCCTCCGTGATATTTGTCTGTTGATATTTTCCTGTGCCCAGGGAACGGACTCATACCCTGTGAGCCTCCTGAGATGTTATTTTTATTTTGTTTTCCTTTTTCCATCTCATCGTGGACTATTCTGGTTTTGCCATACATCACCAGTTTTCAGAGGGAAAACTACACCCCTTTTTGTCACCTTTTGTCACATTTCGTTGTTGCCTGAGATATGTTTGCCTAACCCATTGTACTTGCAGATACAAGAAGTACAAGAAGGGGGTTTATTGTTATTTCCTATGCATGAATGCTTTTCCCTTTCTCCTTTATCTTACAGGAAGACACAACATCGAGTCCAAAGTGTGTCGAGGTTGACACACGTTTTACCATGGGGGTATGCAGCGTCCCACTCACGACATGTGGGAACTGCAAAAGTATTACTTCTTTGTCATTGCTATATTGCATGTCATTTTGCATTGCTACACCTGTGGTATCCCTGTTCATAGGCTGGTCATGTGTGCTTCATACTTCCCACCACAAGATGGGGATAGCACCACTCTGGGATATCTATTCCAGCTCAGGTTTATCTGTGGTCAGTTGTTCAGTTCAGGAAGTCAGTGTGCAGGGGGAAAGCACAATGTGAAGGTGAGAGAAGGTCAGTCCAGAGAAGGAAAAAATTGGAACTGCTCAAATCAAAGGGTAAAAGCCACCAACCGGCAGCAAAGACCTTTTTGAGAATAAAGGTGAAGGATTTCTTAGCCACTGGCAACCTCACCAAGGTCACTGGTTTCAAAAGGGACCAGAAACAAGTAAGCATTATACTGAACCACAGCCTGAGTCCAGGATTACTAAAGCCTATTAACAGTGGATCAGCAGAATTCCTCTCTTTACCCAGAGACTGTATTCTAACTGGATGTTTGTACTGCAACCAAAACCAGTCACAGTAAAAGTTGTGAGTTGTATCCTACCACTGTCTACCTCATTCTTCAACATTGCTACTACAACTGGTTGTACCACCATTAACGGTACTGGCGTCACGACAAATACCATCAAGGGACCCAGCCGCCACAAGCACTCTAAACACCCCTGTCATCACGGGCATCGCAACCACCATCTTGGCTGGCGTTTCCCTATCACAGAGCGTGCCCCCGGAGGATTTCATGCTGTCTTCCTCTTCACTGTGCGACCGGCCCAGGGAGGCTTTCTGCTAACCGTGAGTAAACCGATAAACCGTATTATTGCTGTCTCTCATCGGCCCACCGTGCACCTCACGTGTCGCCCCTGCGGTTCTGGCACTTTGCAAGCGTGGTCACAAGACAGGCCGGGATCAGGATAGCAAAGATCAATCGTAGTCAACAAGCCGGGTCAAACACAGGAAACAGGTCAGATCACAGGAAGTCAGGTAAGAACTGCAGATCAGGCAGTGAAGACACAGTGCTGCTGAGGTGTTTAAATAAGACAGCCTGTTGCCAATCATTGGAATCAGTCTGCACTGTTAACTCTTAGGTGGCAGGTCCATGACACTCACCTAGAATCCAATGATATGCTGTCCCTGGAACTCAACCCCTGGCTGCTGACATCTTTGAGACAAAGCATGTCTTTTCTGCATTAAACATCCGGCCTACCCACCCATTTTCATTGTAGAGTTCCACATTAATAGGGAAAGATTTGAAACAGGCTTACTCAAAAATTGTTAAACAACATTTTTCATCGAGCCATGACACCTCCTTCTGACCTCCTCCTAAAAAGCATAAGGGTAAGAAATATTTGAAAAAACAATAGACATGATGTGTGAACGGAAACTCATAGCAAGCATGTTGCACTGCCCCCTCAGGAACATCTACGTATTTTGGGTTCCCTTTTCACTTTTGAGCCCTGGCTGGAGCCCAACTGCTTATGTCACCACTGTAATACCTTGACAGATATCACCTGGCTAAAATACACACTATGATCACACAGCATTTGATGGGCAGTAAATCAGTAATATAAACACAAAGAATAAATGACTGGTGTGCGCAAAAGAGAACCACACGGGGGAAATAAACGGTAGAGTACAGCACAGTGCCACTTTAACTATACCCAAGTGGAAAGTGTCAGTGTTTTTTGTATTATTTTTAAAATATTAAATTTTTACAATTTTACTTTTAAATATTTATCTCACAATTTTCCTTTTTTTGTTTTGTTATCAACCCTGTTGGGGGGGGGGGGGGGGGGCTTTGGCGAGATGTTTAGACCCCTGATATCTCCCATTTGAGACAGGGAAAAGGACAGAGGACACAGATTCCCCACTCCCTTTCTTTGCAGCGTCAGCTGCACTAACAACAAATGGGCAGGAGACTGAATTTATGATGCTCAGTTATGAATGGACAGAGACAGTCTTCAAAGGAAGGAGCCGTTTAATTATAGATTTACTGGCTCCTTCCTCTGCCCTCCGTCTTGACAGATCCAGGACAAGGGGGGACAGGAGGAGGAACCAGGGGTGCCCACCACCTTAATGCAAATTTCCTGCTAACCTCCAATAGCTAGCCCCACCACAGAGTCAAAACTGCCCCAGTGTCCCCCACTTAAGATACAACTGGATAGTACTGGAACACTCCCTCTGGTAGCACCCCTGAATCTTAGTCCTCCACCGCTCACTCTCAATGATCATATGATACATCATGAAAACAAAAATCGATAAACCATAGTGCACTCTGCTACATATATATTTATTATTACTATCCAGTATAATCTTATAGAGGACACTAAAACTGTTGGTGGTGTCAAATTTTGGAGGTGAGCAGGAATTGTGCATGAAGGTGGTGGACACCGAACACGTTGGATACAACTATTGACTTTCACTATATTTACACTACAGTGGAATTTTACGAATGGGACTTTAATGTAGACATTTTGGTTATCACAATAATAATATAACCTGATTTGGATTATGTTATTTATTTGATTTTGATTGTGCTGCACTTATTTGATGCACTATATTTAATTAACCAGAATGATAGAGGTATCTCTGTGCAATATGAGGTGAGCCATACACAGATCCATTTTCTAGATCTGAATATTATAGTCAAGGATGGGCGTCTCATCACTAGTACATATTTCAGAGACCGATCGTAATGCCTATTTCCCTCTATCCAGTTGTCATCACAGATCATAGTTAGCTGCTGTTCCAAAAGGACAATTTCAATGAATCAGACATAATTGTACTGAAATTGTACTGTACTGAAAAAGCATTGATTTTGAAACATAAGGGATATTTAGAAAAAAGAAATAGATGAAACCATCATTAATGTTGCTGCCACGGATAGGAATAATATGCTGATTCCTGAATAGATCCAGAATGAATGAATAATCCCATAAGAGAGAGTAATCATGGACCAGACAATACATTTGGATGGTCCATGATCACCAGATACTCAAATCAGCATTTTTCTAGAAGTAAAATCCTCACTAAACATTGGAGTGTATTGAAAAAATATAAAGCACTTGGTCCAATCATCCCAGATTGGCCGGTATTAATCTACAGAGGAGCTGTCTCTCTGAGACATAGTTTTGCTCCAAATGTGATTGATTCACCAAAAATGCAGTATTTGTCTGATTATTTCCTTCAAAGGGTGCAAATGTGAGACCTTCCAATCTTCTGTGACAAATAGGATGTATAACATTGAATCCTTTATTACTTGCTTGACTCAATATGTTGTTTACATGATTAAGTGTCCACGTTCAAAAAACAGTATATAGGGCGCACCAAAAGAGAATTACATTTGAGATTAGCTGAACACATAGGGAATATTAAGCGAGGGTTTAAAAAGCACAACTGGTCTAGACATTATGGTAAATATCATGAGAGAAAACTGAAGGGGACTATTCTTTTGGTCGCACTGGAAGGGGACCAATATGGTTAGATCCATCTCGAGATTTGAGACCAGATGGATTTTCGATATGAAATCCTATGTACCCTTTGGCTTAAACGTTGATTGGGACATTGTTTTATTAGTAATTCCTGATTGATGTTTTATCCTTTTTAAATATTTAAAACAATTATTAAACAAGATTTTTTTCAGACTTGATTTTGAATAGGACTTTGCCTTAGTTTTCTTTTTTCCCTTTTTTCTTTTCTCTTGATAATTTTAATTTTTTTTCACAATCTTATTATCTGTTTATCAATTTTAGCACCACATTCACTTTGCGGGCTTCAATATGCGGACCGCACAGTCCGCATGCTACAAACCAGACAAATTACCAATATTATTATTATTATACAGGATTTATATAGCGCCAACAGTTTGCGCAGCACTTTACACCAGGGAAGACAGTACAGTCACAATACAAATCAATACAGGAGGGATCAGAGGTGCCTGCTCGTTAGAGCTTACAATTTAGAAGGGAGGGTCAAGTGGAACAAAGGGTAGTTAGCTGTGGGGGATGATCAGATGGACTCAAATGAAAATACAGTTGTTAGGTGTGGGTAGGATAGGCTTCTCTAAAGGGGAAGGTTTTCAGGGATCCTCTAAAAGAGAATAGAGAAGGAGATAGATGGATAGATTGGGGTATGGAGTTCCATAGGCTTGGAGAGTCTCTGGAAAAGTCCTGGAGACGAGCATGGGAGCAGGTGATGAGAAAGCTAGAGAGTAGGAGGTCTTGAGAAGAACGAAGAAAACGATTAGGTTGGTATTTAGAAACTAGTTCATTGATGTAGCTGGGGGCAGAGTTGTGGATGGCTTTGTAGGTAATTTTTAGTAGTTTGAATGTAACTCAGTGGGTGAGCGGAAGCAAGTGGAGGGATTGACAGAGGGGAGTAGCAGAGACAGAGCGGTTGGTAAGGTGGATGAGTCTGGCCGCAGCATTCATGATGGACTGAAGGGGGGTTAGAGTATGCAGAGGTAAGCCAATCAGGAGGGAGTTGCAGTAATCAAGGCGAGAGATGACCAGGGAGTGAATTAAGAGTTTTGTGGTGTCATGGTTTAGAAAGGGGGGTATTTTGGAGATATTGCTAGGGTTGAGGCGGCAAGATTTGGGCAGTGATTGAACGTGAGGCTTAAAGGACAGTTCAGAGTCCAGGACTATTCCTAGGACCTTGACATGTGGGGATGGGCTGATAGTTGTGTCATCAATTTTGACAGAGAGATCAGGGGAAAAGGCACGTGGGGAGGGAAAATTATAAGTTCAGTTTTGGATAGATTGAGTTTGAGGAAGTGGTGTGACATCCAAAGTGATATATCTGATAGTAAAATAGTGATACGTGAGGAGAATGAAGGAGTGAGGTGAGGGGTAGAGAAATAGATTTGAGTGTCATCAGCGTAAAGGTGGTATTGGAAGCCATGGGAGGCTATCAGCTGACCCAGGGAAGAGGTGTAGATTGAAAATAGGAGAGGTCCAAGAACAGAAACTTGGGGAACTCCAACAGAGAATGGAAGAGGAGAGGAGGAAGTAGAGTTGTAAGTAACGCTGAAGATGCAGTTGGATAAGTAGGTAGAGAACCAGCAAAGAGTACAGTCACAGAGACCAAAAGTGTGGAGTTTTTTGAGGAGGAGTGGGTGGTCAACCGTATCAAAGGCGACAAAGAGGTCCAGGAGTAGGAGCACATAATAGTGTCCCTTAGTTTTGGCCGTTAGTTTTAGGAGAGCAGTTTCTGTGGAATATTGAGGACGAAATCCAGACTGAAGGGGATCAAGAAGGTTATTATCAGCAAGGTGGACGCTCAGTCGGTTGTAGACTAGACGTTCAAGGAGTTTGGATAAAAAGGGGAGCAAGGAGATAGCACGAGGCATATGTTGTCAAGATTGGATGGGTCCAGTGAGGGCTTTTTAAGTATGGGGCTGACTAGTGCCTGTTTCAAAGAGTTAGGGAACATGTCAGAAGAGAGGGCGGAGATTGAAGATGTGGGTTAGAGAGTGTAGAATAGAGCCAGAGGGTGAACGTAGCATTTGCGAGGGAACAGGATCCAGAGCGCAGGTGGTAAGATGGACATTAGCAAGTAATTTAGCGACCTCGTCTATAGTGGTGGGGTTGAAAGAGGGAAGTAATGACTGTACCTGTGGGCATGAGGTGTGAAGCATGGAGGGTATCTGAACAGTAGAGATCTCCTCGCGAATTGTATCAATCTTCTGTTTGAAGTGATTGGCAATCTCCTGGGTGGTAAGTGAGTTAGTGGGCGAGGGCAATGGAGGATGAAGGAGAGAGTTGAAGGTAGAGAAGAGTTAACAGGGATGGGATGATACGTTTTTAATGAGGGTGATGAAATAGGTCTGCTTGGCAGCAAGGAGGCTGGAATTGTATATTGGGAGGGCAGATTTATACCGGACAAAGTCTTCCTGGGACTTAGTCTTGCGCCACTGGCGCTCTAGAGCACGGCTGTGTTTTTTCAGACATATAGTATCATCTGTTTGCCAGGGTTGAAGGGGATGGGGCCTTATTCTGCGTGTAGTGAGGGGGGCCAGTCTGTCCAGTGATGCTAGAAGTGAAGTGTTGTAAACAGAAGTGGCTAGGTTGGTGCAGGACAGAGGTGTGATTTTGTCATAGAGGTGGTCAGTCACAGAGTGTAGAAGAGAAGGGTTGATATGGTGAAGGTTTCTACGAGTAACTGTAATGCCGCGTACACACGACCAGTCCATCTGATGAGAGCCGTTTGATGGACCGTTTTAATCGGTTAACCGATGAAGCTGACTGATGGTCTGTCTCGCCACACACCATTGGTTAAAAAAAAAATTATCGTGTCAGAATGCGGTGACGTAAAACACAACCACGTGCTGAAAAAAATGAAGTTCAATGCTTCAAAGCATGCGTCGAAGGGAGGGAGAGGAGGCGGAGGAGGGGGAGTGAGTGAAATTAATAAGGTAGTGATCAGAGAGGGGGTAAGGATAGTTGGAGAGGTTGCATGGAGTGCATAGTTGGGAAAAGACAAGGTCAAGTGTATTGCCTTCAGAGTGAGTAGGAGCATGTATCCATTGCTTCAGGTCAAAAGAGGAAATTAGACTGAAAAGTTTGGAAGTTGCAGGAGTGTTAGCATTAGAAGGGATGTTGAAGTCGCCAAGAATGATTGTGGGGATTTCAGAAGAGAGAAAGTAGGGTAGCCAGGCAAAGAAGTCATCAAGAAAAGAGGATACTGGACCAGGGGGCTGGTAGATCACAGCTATCCTTAGAGAAATGGGGGAGAAGAGACGAAAGCAATGTGCCTCAAATGAGGAGAGTGCCAGAAAGGGAGGTGGGTGAAGTACCTGAAAGGTGCTATATGGGGCTAATAGAATTCCAACACCCCCTCCTTTGTGTCAACTGGATCTGGGGGGGTGAGTCCAAAGAAGACCACCGTGGGATAGAGCAGCAGAAGACTTAGTGTCGGATTCGTGAAGCCAGGTTTCAGTAATGGCGAGTAGATTAAATGAGTTAGCGATAAAGAGATTGTGGAGGGGGGTGAGTTTGTTACAGACAGAGCGAGCGTTCCAAAGGGCGCAAGAGAAAGGGAGTCTGGTCTTGGGAAGAAGAGAAATGAGAACTAGATTGTGTGCATTGTGGCTACATCAAGAGGGTGTAGGCAGGGTCGGTACAAGGATTTTTGCCAACTCAGGTGAAGGTGCATTTTGCCCCCTCACCCGCCCGGCGCACAGGGCACAACACATCAGGGTACAGTGCACATCAGGGCACAGGGCACAGCACATGAGGGCACAGTGAACATCAGGGCATAGCACATCAGGGTACAGCACACCAGGCCACATCAGGGTAAAGGGCACAGTACATCAGGGCACAGGTCACAGTACATCAGGGCACAGCACATCAGAGCACACGACATTGAGGCACAGCAGGACATCAGGACACATGGCATATCGGGGCACGGGGCACTTGGCGCACATTAGGGCATATTGGCACACACCAGGGCATATTGGCGCACAACGGGGCATATTGGCGCACATTGGGGCATATTGGAGCACATTGGGGCACAGCGTTTACCTGGCAGCCAGTATGCAGGAAGCATCTGTGATAAGTTCTCTCTCATGTCACGCTGCCCTGGCGGCCTCTCCTCTCTTTTCATCAATCCTAGATGATGTCACAAGTAAATAGGGATGGACGAGAGGAGAGGAGGGGCCGCTGGGGAAGCGTGCGATGCCTGCTGTGTGTAATCCTGGGACTCACGGAGACAAGAGTGTGACTTTTTCGCCCTGTTCCCTGGTGCCATAAGGCAAGTGCCCGTGTTGCCTTGCGTTAGCGCCGGCCCTGGGTATAGGGTAATGGGTGCGTTGAGCACAGTTAGATGAAGGAGAGCCAGGGTTTGGATACATCACCAGAGGATAGGAGAAGCAGAAGGGTGAGAGGTAATGTGGGAATGCGATTTATATAAGGGGACATACCCCAGTGATTTGGAGTATTGAGTGTTTGACTTTAGAATTAGCATGAGTTGGTTAGTGCAGTAATTGGAATAGGACAGAAGTGAGGGTGATATACATAGGGTGTGGGGTGGAGAAGAGGGGTGAAGGAAAGACAGTTTAAGGATAGAAGACACAGCTGTCAGAAGGAGTTTTAAAAAAGGGTGGAAAGCTAAACTATAAAAAATGATACCTGTATTATAAATAGCAAGCTATTTTATATTTCCTCGCTTTGTGCAATCGCTGAAGTGCAGAGTCAGAAGTGCTTCCACTTAAAGAAATAGCCCCACTTGGAGAAAGAGCCCCAGATGCATAAAGGCTTCCCCAATGATAATAATCTAATCTAAGCATTATGCTTTGTCAAACCCAAATGGAACATCCTTGTAACGGAATGGCCCGTGATACTCAGAGAAGTTTGAAGGATGCGGGGTACTCCTGTGCCAGCTTCACCAATGACTCTTGGGTCTAGGGTCATCCTATGTCCGATAGGGGCATAGGATGAATGAGAAATGATACCTCGGATTACACGAGATGGGACATTAATAATGGACATATCTTGAATTGGTTTAGCATGGAACAATAATCCACAATATATTCCTTAATGTCTAGAAGAATATTACAAGTCAATAGAGTTTCATTCAATGTGGGGACACATAATTTTGAGGTGTTAATTGAGACGGGCTCTTAAGATATTTCATTGTGTATGCTAATGACACTGTATTGTGTAAAAGTAGGGTTGTCCCGATACGATACCAGTATCCGTATCGGTACCGATACCGAGTATTTGCGGGAGTACTTGTACTCCCGCAAATACCCCCGATGCCTGAATAGAATACTTGTCCCCCCCCCGCCGCCGCCACAATGAAAGCTGCCGCCGCATGGGTCAAACAGAGTGCAGGAACATCACAGCTTTCATTTGAATAGCTGTAGTGTTCCCGCCGCGTATAGACACTCCCCCTTGTTCGGGTTTGGATGGGTGATCGTGATCTGTCCAATCCTGAGCAAGGGGGAGTGTCTATACGCGCGGGGAAAACAGCTATTCAAATGAAAGCTGTGATGTTCCCTGTGCAGTGGCTTTCGGCGGCTAGGTATGGGGGACATGGCTGCGGGGACATGGCTGCATATGTGGGGGACATGGCTGCATATGTGGGGGACATGGATGGAGGGACATGGCTGCATATGTGGGGGACATGGCTGCATATGTGGGGGACATGGCTGGAGGGACATGGCTGCATATGTGGGGGACATGGCTGGAGGGACATGGCTGCATATGTGGGGGACATGGCTGGAGGGACATGGCTGCATATGTGGGGGACATGGCTGCATATGTGGTGGACATGGCTGGAGGGACATGGCTGCATATGTGGGGGACATGGCTGGGGGAAATGGCTGGAGGGACATGGCTGCATATGTATGTGGGGGACATGGCTGGAGGGACATGGCTGCATATGTGGGGGACATGGCTGGAGTGACATGGCTGCATATGTGGGGGACATGGCTGGAGGGACATGGCTGCATATGTGGGGGACATGGCTGGGGGGAAATGGCTGCATATGTGGGGGACATGGCTGGGGGGAAATGGCCGCATATGTGGGGGACATGGCTAGGGGGAAATGGCTGCATTTGTGGGGGACATGGCTGCATATGTGGGAGACATGGCTGCATTTGTAGGGGACATGGCTGCATATGTGGGACACATTTAAAAAAAGTATCGGTATTTGGTATCGGCGAGTACTTGAAAAAAGTATCGGTACTTGTACTTGGTCCTAAAAAAGTGGTATCGGGACAACCCTATGTAAAAGTCTATTGATGATAGACTTTAAGGTGTATTGGATTAGCATGTCAATTATGTTTCAGCTTGTCGCGGAGTCAGAACGTCTGTCTAAGGCCGCGTACACACGATGAGACTTGTCCGCTGAAACATGTCCGACGGACCGTTTGCAGTGGACATGTCTCATCGGATTTTGGTCCGATGGCGTGTACACACCTTCGGACGAAAATCCCCTCAATCTGAGGACATGGTGACGTGGCGGTGACGTTGACGCCGCCACGTCACCAAACCAGGAAATAAAATGCTTCCGCGCAATGCGTCAAATCCATTCGACGCATGCGCGGACAGTTCTGTCCGCTGGTTAGTGTACTAACCAGCGGACAGATCTGACGGACAGGTTTGTAGCAGACAAATTTCAAAGCATGCTTTGAAATTTGTCCGATGGACAAACCTGTCCGCTAGCCCGTACAAACTAACAGAGATGTCTGCTGAAATGGTCCTCGGACCAGTTTCAGCAGATAAATTTGATCGTGTGTAAGCAGCCTAAGATGTGGATTAAGGGGAACTCGTTAGGAACTCACTGTGTGATGATAATACTGTTTGGTGTGAATTCTATTGATGATAGATGTGGAATGTCATTACCTAAAAGAATGTGTATTGAAGTTCCTTGTGGTGTTTGGAGTTGATTCATTGTTCATTTGGTTTTCTAACTGTATAAAAGACTGAGTTTTACCATTAAAAGTATTAATTTGTTTGGGAAACCAGAGAACAGAGCTGTGTGTCTCGTTATTCTGGGAAATGGAATGGGTCTTGCCTGCTGGATTGTCGGAGTGTCAGATAAGCTGTCTTGGGTTGGTGGAATGGAAATCGTAAACGGTGGTGACCGTTACAATCCTTTATGGCAATCCATATATTTTGTCCCAATTGGAGGAGTAGCCATGTCAGGAGGGAAATCTCCAGGTTGGAAACTTGTTGGATTTTTTCACTTAGGACATATAAGCCCCATGATTCTAACATTGAGTGGGATGTCAATGCCTTTATTATCAATAGCTAATGGTTCTCTGTTAGCTGCAAGCTCAAGGCTGTTGATGTTTCCAATAATAAACAGAAAGGCCTTCTTCTGTAAAGGGGGGTGAGCGAGGCTCCCCTCCTGAACAATGCCAGGCCACATACTCTTAGCATAGGGGGGTGCTTTGGGGCAGAAGGTCTCTGCCCTCTCCCAAAGCACCTTCCTCCATGTAGACAAGGACAAGGGCCTCTCTTCTCCGCAACCCTGGCCGGTGGTTGTGGCGGTCTGCGGGCAGGGGCTTATCGGAACCCGGAAGCCCCCTTTAACAAGGGGAACCCCAGAGTTATTAAAAATATTGAAAATAAAAACAAATGTCCCCCGTGTAGATCCATCTTAAATCACGATGCCTACCTCCATAGCCAACCCGAAAAAGAGAAAAAATATGGTCTCGACGTAGGCTCCCGTGGACTGCCAGCTCCGCCGTCTGCCAGCTCTTAAATAGCTAAGGGGCAAGGCCGCCTGAGGACATCACCGGATGACCCCCGCCCCTTATGACATAATCAACCATGACGTGCTGGGTCGAAGATGTCACAAGTGGTTACATTATTCGGTGCCCCCCTAGTCTGGTGGAAGAGCTGGCAGAGGGCAGGTGCCTTAGTCGAGTGCAGAGCTTTTTTTCAGGTCAGCAATATCGATAAATTTATTTCAAATAGATTTTTATTAGAAGAATATAGAAGATATACAACTTACATTCATCATAACTTCATACAAAAAGAAACGATGAGAACACCACAACAGTAAATAATAAAAGCTTGTAATCTGCAAAGTAGCATTGAACGGTAAGCAACACTATAACACATTAGGGCTGCAGTCTAGGAATCGTTAAATTCGTGGGACATAGATGAAGGAGCTCTCCCCCGACACCCCTATGGGGACACGCTGTGCCCTGAGAGGGAACCCCCCCACCCACCCTATTTCTTGTCAAACATCAACAAGGTCTCAATATCATATCTAAGGAATTACAGACTCAGCCCTAAGGGAGAGGAAAGGAAAGAAAGAGAGAGAAGGAAAGGACGAGAAGAGAGGAAAGAAGAAAACAAAAAAAAAGGAACAAAGTAATGGCTGGACGATGAGTACATCACATTACCTCTGACCCCTACTTGGTCTTAGAGAGGGTGATCCATGTAGACCAATTAGACTCAAATGTTAGATAGTTACCATCTCTATAAGCTAGGATCCTTTCATACTCAGCGATCAAGTTCAGCCTACCTAACACATCAGATAGTCTAGGGAGTTCACTGGACTTCCATCTAATTAACTATCGTAAAACGCGCTTGCCAATAAAATATGATAGGATGGACCTTACTGGGTAGGGAAGATCCACTACATTCATGTTTAGAATAGCGAATTCTACACTTGGCCTAACAAAGCACCCTGCTAATTTTGATATCAGTTTAAAGACCTCTGTCCAGAAATCTTGGAGCAGGGGACAGGCCCAGATCACGTGTGATAAAGTGCCCACCTGTCCGCAATCTCTCCAACATAAATTAGAGTTTTGTTTAGAAAATTTTGCCACTACATATGGGGTAAAGTACCATCTCAAAAGGAGTTTTGAATTTAATTCCTCATAGTTAGAGCACCTGGAAAATTTATAATTACATCTGATTGCATTTTTCCATTGAAGTTCTGTGAAGGCTTTACCCAGTTCTCTTTCCCACTTTAGCAAGGGATTAAGCTTATCAAAAACGTCTTTTGAATTTAAGAAATTGTAAACTAAAGAAATACCTTTCAGATTAGAGTTTCGAGAATGAAGAAAATTCCAAATTTTTTCAATGATAGGGATATGCGTTGCCTGTATTTTTTGAAAAAATGAGGCTATCTGAATGTATGTGTAGCTCTCTGTGTTCGGAATGTGAAATTTTTGTTGGATAGATTCGAAAGACATGATTTTGTTTCCCTCGGTCACATCTACTAAATTTAGTGTCTTGTTCTCAAGCCACTGATGCAATCTCACATTGGGAATCACCACTGTAGAGATTCCAATGGGATGGGAACTTTAACCACAGGGTAGTGTGCACTACCCTTCGAGCTAATCAAAGGCCAAGCCTCACATGCAGCCCGAATGGTGGGGTGATCTTTCACATTGACATCTACCGAAATGGTAGGGGCTATAAGAAGTGACAGCGGTGAAGGCTTCTGGAGCATGGCAAGTTCAAGTTGACACCAGGGTATAATAGTTGGATTCTCAAACCAACATTTAATCTGATCAATGACTACTGCTGTGAAATAGTCCTTTAGGATTGGGGGGCTCATTCCCCCCACTGACTTACGTTTGCTCTGTATACTAGAGGAACATCTAGCTCTACTTCCTGCCCACACAAAGTTTGATAGTTGTTTTTGCATTGTTGTAAAGAAGCTTGTAGGTATTTTTATTGGTAGGGTTCTAAAAACATAAAGTAACCTTGGTAGAATCAGCATTTTATATGCCGCTAGTCGCCCGGACCAGGACAGATAGAATTTTTGGATCCTTGAGAGCTCTTTTTGAAAACTATCAATAAGTGGAACATAATTGTTTTGGAATAAATGTGACAGAGGAGAAGAGAGTTCTATACCTAAATAAGTAAGTGATTTCTTGGTCCCGGGTATGGAAGTGTCCTCTGTAATTGTTGTACTACATCTTTATCTATGTTGATTCCCAGTATATTGGATTTTGTGGCATTGACCTTATAGTAGGACGCACTACTAAATATCTGGAGAATATTGTGTGCAACAGGCAGGGAAACAGACCGATTGGTAAGAGACAATATGACATCGTCAGCGAATAGCGAAATTTTATGTTGGCGTGCTTGAAAAGTGATGCCATTGACAGATAAATCAGATCTGATTCTCTCCGCCAAGGGTTCCATCACTAATGCGAAGATTAGAGGAGACATGGGGCACCCTTGTCTCGTTCCATTCGTAATATTGAATTTTTTGGAAAATAACCCTTCCGTAAATACATAAGCTGAATGGGGAGGAATACAAAGCCAATATTGCATTTCGAATCTGGCCAGAAAAGCCAAATTTAGCCAACACTCCCCTGAGGTACCCCCAGTGGACCCTGTCGAAAGCCTTCTCTGCATCCAGTGTAAGAAGCAGAGAAGGCTCTCTTCTCCCCTCCACCACGTGAAGAAGATTCACCCTTCTTCTAGTAACATCAGTTGTTTGACGGCCTGATACAAAACCTACCTGGTCAAAGTTTATCAAACGGGGCAGAATATCCTTAAGTCTACGGGCCAATATCTTTGCATATAGCTTCACGTCTAAGTTTAATAAGGAGATAGGTCTAAAGTTTTGGGGACTATTAGGTTCTTTTCCGGCTTAGGCAACGTTATTACTGTGGCAGTAAGCATTTCCAAGGAAATCCTGCAGTCGACATTGCCTTATCATAAACATGTTGTAAATGTGGAGATAAGATACCACTAAAGAATTGATAGTATTCTGAGGAATAGCCATCCGGACCTGGAGACTTGTTGTGGGGCAGAGTCCTTATAGTCTGTTCTATTTCCTGAATCGTTATTGGTTGGTTTAAACTATTCAAGTCCGTTTGTGAAACAGTCGGTAAATCTACAGAGGCCAGAAATTCATGAATTATGTCATCAGTAGGTTGGGGCGTTGTAGGGTCATCCTTAAGATTGTATAGTGCTTCGTAATAATCGCTGAACGCATCAGCAATATCCTTAGGGTTTCTAACTGTCGTTTTTGTTTTGGGATTCAAGATATGAGATATTTTTTGTTTAACCGCCCTTTCCTTCAGTTGACTAGCTAATAACTTCCCAGCCTTATTCCCGCACCTGTAGGATTGGGCCTTTAAGGAACGTAGCTGGCGATCATGCTGGGATACGAGGTGAGATCTCAAGTCTTGCCTCGCTTTAAAAAGGTCCTCTCTAATCTTCTGGGTGGAGTTCTGCTTATTGAGAGTTTCTAAATTGACTAATCTTGGTTAGTAGGTCATTGAGCTTCTCTAGTTTCTGTTTCTTCATTCTAGAGCTTATTTGAATAAGTAACCCTCTTATGAATACTTTATGAGCATTCCACAACGTGAATGGGTCATCGACCGAAGGGGCGTTGATGGCAAAAAATTCCATAAGGGCTGCTCTAATTGAGTCTACATTTTTGGGTTTGGGACAATGCATAGATGTCATTACGCCATCTATTAGCCCTAGTTTCGGTCCGACGATCCCCCACAACCATGGTAATTGGGGCATGATCAGACCACGTGATACAATGTATGTCTGACTTGATAATTGTCTGCAAAAGAAATTTGTCCACCAAAAACAAATCTATGCGTGAGTAAGACCTATGTACATTAGAGAAAATGTGAAGTCCTTTTCTGATGAATGCTGACACCTCCACACATCATATAGAGCAGAGGAGGACAAAAAATAATCCAATGTAGCTCTGCGGTGACGGTATCGTGTTGAAGTCCACACACAAGATGATAGCTCCTTGTCTCATAGATGACACTTTTTTCCAAATCCTGTGCAGGAATTTAAGTTGCTTTGTGTTGGGGAGGTATACATTAATCAAGGTGTACACAGAACCTTCTACTTCACATATTAAAATTATATATCTGCCTGTGCTGTCCGAGTACACATTCAATTCTTTAAATTGGACAGAGTCTCTAATGGCTATAGCTACTCCTCCTTTTTTGGAGGGGCCATTAGCTGTATAGACATGGGAGAATTTGCGATGTTTAAACACTGGAGGATTAAGAGAACTAAAATGCGTTTCCTGCGCGCAAAAAATGTCACTGTGAAGTCTAAGAGCTTCTTCCCAGGCCATATGTCTTTTTTGAGGGCTGTTCAGTCCTTTAACATTTAGAGAAGATATCTTAATAGGCATCCTGAGACAGTCCAGTCAATTAAACCCACTATGTGAATTACTGTGTTGGAGTGTTGAACTTTACCTGGCTGCCGACTAGAGGGCTTTACCGAGGGTGGATTTCCTGTAGATAGTGGATAGAAGTCCTACGAGACCAGAGGATATACTTGATGTGATTTGTAGAGATACTAAAAAATAAAAAAAAGGAGCAAAAAGGGAAGAAAACGAAAAATATAGAACAGTTCACTCAAGAAACAAAATTCGATTCTAAATAGAATCTGTGCGGTAAAAACAACCGCTCGGTTCAGGGAGTCAATTAAAGAAATAAGACTACTCGGCCATCCCAGGGCAACAGAG